>PVKA01047123.1:0-14483 GCA_004027165.1 Ctenomys sociabilis | reverse complement strand
TGGCTCCATAATCTCCTTGTTCAGAAAATTTGGAGCTCACCTGAGTTTCATGATGTTGCAGTACAGGTTCTCCTATGTCCTGAGTCTTCGCTGACCTTGAAAGGCTAGGGCCAAAATGTTGGCTGGCCTTGTGGCTCTTCTATTTCTCCAACTCTGACTTGTGATCTTAGGTTGTTAACCATCCAGAAGAAAAGCTGCTTAGTATCCTGCAGCATATGCCATTCACTTTGCCTTATCTGACTCAATTGATTTTACTTGTTATACATTTCCTTTTGTATTTCTGCTTTTCACTAGTTATACTAGGGAGACTATACGATATTTACACATGTGTGTCTGGTTTATTTCACTTATGAGTATATGTTCAAGTGGCATCCACTTCAGTATAAATGCTTCAAACTTATCATTCTTAATAGCTGAGTAATACTCCATTATATAGAAATACCACATCTTTTTCAACCATTCCTCATGTGACAGATCTTGGTTGTTTCCAAGAGTTTGCTATCACACATTGAGCTGCTGTAAACATAGGTACACTTATATCTCTATGATACAATGTATCCAGATCCTTTGGGAAAATTCCCAGTAGGGGGATAGCAGGCTTGAATGGGATTTCTAGTCCTACTCTTTTGAGGAGTCTCCACACTGACCTCCTCAATGGTTGTACCAGTCTACATTCCCACCAGAAGTGGAGAAGTGTTCCCTTTTCCCCACAACCTCTCCAACATTTGTTGTTGGTTGATTTCCTTATGATAGCCATTCTTTCTGGAGTGAGATGATATCTCGGTGTTGTTTTTATTTGCATTTCCCGAATGGCTAGTGATGTGGAGCATTTTTTCATATATTTATTCACTTCTTTAATTTTGTCCTCTGAGAAGTGTGTATTCATCTCAGGTGCCCATTTCTGAATTGGGTCTTTAAATTTGAGGGCCCTGTTGTATCTTAGTTCTTTATAAATTCTAGACAGTAGTCCTCTGTCTGATTGCTTATTAATTAGGATTTTTTCAAAGTTTGTGGGTTGTCTTTTCACTCTGTTGACAATTTCTTTTGACATGCAGAAGCTCTTTAAGAAGAGTTGATCCCATTTGTTGATTCTTTCAAGAGCTTCCCATGTGAATATATCTTTGTTCATGAACTCTTTACCTACCCCTATGTCTTCAAGAGTTCCTCCTACTTTCTCTTCCAGGAGATTGAGTGTTTCTGTTTTAACGTTTAGATCTTTAAACCATTTTGACTTTAACTTAGTGCATGGTGATAGAGCTGGGTCAAGTTTTAGTAATCCAGATATTCTCCTCTGCATATTTCCCCACAGGAATTGGAACATCATACCTCATGATATGTGTTCATCCAGGTTTATAGCAGAATACTTCGTTATAGCTACATCTTGGAAGTCACCCAAATGTCCATCAAATGAGTGGATAAAAAAGATATGCCATTTTTTTTTTTTTACAGCGGAGTATTACTCATTTATAAAAAGTTAAACTTAACACTTTTATAGGTAAATGGATGCAGCTACAGACCACACTTTTTTTTTACTGCAAAGTAAAGAAAAATCTGAAAGGTACATATTAGATGGTGTGAAAAGGAAAGGAACTGTTCAAAGGGAAAGAACAACTGGGAGGAGGGAAAGGAGAAAAGAAAGAAAGAAAGGAAGGGAAACAAACCATGTCCACATACATGCAGTATAGCTAACGTGACTGCATTACAAATTTGGACTGGTTTTTAAAAGGGAGAATATCATGCTTGAAATTTTCATTTTGACAAGTTCTGCATGCTTGTATCTGCCAATCTGAGCAACCAGCTTGAAGTCAACAATGTTTACAATAAGCATTGTTGAATTCCTATCATGTTTTTGCTTTTGAAATTCTGTATCATTTCTAATGTCTTATCATTTATTTTTAAAATAAAAATAAAAACACTCAAAAAACAATGCATTTTCCCCTTACATTGATAAATGAAGATTTATTTTAGCCCAAAACTTATTTAGAAAAACTTCACAAATGGAACAGTACTTATCTAGATATCAGTGCAGTCACTTAATACAGGCTTACTACAGTCTATCTTAGTAAGATACTCAGAGGTGGGCTGGGGAGATGGCTCAGTGAAATAAGCACTGTCCTGGCAAGCGCAAGGGTCTGAGTTCAATCCCTGGTTCTGCCAAAAAAAAAAATGATACTCAGAGGAGACACATTTAAGGAAGTACATGAAAATATCCACAATTCAAAACCCTTCAAGATTCTTTAGGATAAGAAGGCATCTTGTTTACAAGAATATGTAATATGCTTTGTTGCTAGTTCTGTTAGTGACTTCCCCTTTAAGTTGGATTTATAAAATATATGCTTGTGTAGTAATTTTAGAGTTAAAATTACCTATGAGAGGTTACAGTGTTAGTGAAATTTTACTTTACTGCAATAGTAGTTTAAAATAATCCTTTTTCTCTACACAGTGTGACACCCTTTTAAAGTAGGAAAATTTATCCTGGAAGATTGATATCAATACAGTAATGTAATAAATACATAAAAATTAAATAAGATCAATAAATAATAGAAGGAAGATATAGGCAGGGATACAATCTAAATCAAAGTCGAAAGTCTCGGGATTGCTGGTCGCTGTAGGCCTGTTTCCTTCACTGGCACCTGGCATCCTTTCTCTGATGTAAATGAGTGCAGCTGCAGCTCTGTGCCAACTATAATTTAGTTGGCAGTAATTCCACCCTAGAGGAGGGCACACGATTGCTACTTATCCAACAGAAACAAAGCACTGCGATGTGTAATTCGATGTTCATGATACATCTTCATTACTATACTTATAAATCATTTATTCTCTTTGCTTTATTTAAACTCTGGGTATTTGAGTATCCTGTGGCATGTTTTACTCTAAACTACCAACAAAGTACTCATAATATGACACCAACCAAATATAATAATGATAACAGTAATAAATTAAAAATAACTTTTACAGGGTGGTTATTATTACATTGCAGACTGCACTAAGCTTTTCATGCATCAGCTATGTAGTGCATTACCCAACAAAATATTTATTATTCTTACTATTTTATGAGTGAGGATGCCCAGATAAGTCAAGTACTCTGCAAAAAATAAAACCATATTGTATGGATTGTAGATTAAAAGTGGTCTTTCTATCCTTAGGTTAGAGAATAAAGGTTATTGCAATTTTATAATTTATTTTTTCTTTGAAATAAGAATGAAAATTCTGATGAGAAGAATAAAAACTCTCAGATATATGACTATGCAGATTTATTAAAATATTTGAATTTTGAGAAAATTTGTATTCCAAATATTTTTAAAAGCTGCTATAGATAACTGATAAGTATTCTATATTGATTTTTGTCAAAATAGTGAAGAATTATCCAGTGATGGAGGATGCTATATTGTGACCACCTAATGATTTTTAAAGGTCTTTAAAAAATAAAATAAAATAATTAAGGACAAAATTTTGGGTAAAAAAATTCTATGTTTACATTAAGATAGCATCTGTGACTCAATAATACATTGGACCCAAACTGGATGATTAATGAGCTCCAGTTTTGCAAGGGCAATGTGAATCATATGAAGTACATTTAAAACTAAGATTCAAATTTGGTAAATATGATTTCTGCTCATAAGTTTTAAGAGATATTTTAAAAATATTTCTTTATTATTGCCCTTGGAGTGTACTTGGTATTGTGGAATTTAAAGTGGACTGATGTTTCTTACCCTCATGGTCTTAAAAGTCTGAAGAGAAAATACAAACAAATGCTGATAGCATGATTATGTGATCAACACAAACAATTTTTCTTTTCATAGTTTTCATATTGAAGCTTGAAGAGGAGAGACCTAAAGGACTAGGACATAAGGGCTATATGCAAGACCAGTGTTTGCAAGTATTTCAGCAAATTTTTGTCTTATGAGCAAATTCATAGTTACTCTATTTGAGTTCTTTTTAAGTTGAGTCAGCTATATGTCGTAAAGTAACTTTGAAGCAAATTCACATTTTCTCACAAAAAAAGGACCTTTAACATGAAAGAAAACTCTTTAAAATCCTTGAGTAAAATTAACAATTTGAAGTATCAATTCAGTTGTTTTTGATGGCTGACATGTATTTTCTACTCACTTTCTAAAAGAAAATAAGAATATTTGCTTGACTCTAGTAGCCTAGTTTAATTTCATAATGCTGTAGAAGAATTGCAGTTTTTTAGTGTGACTTTACATTAGTCTTAGTTCTTGAAGTTTTTCTTTTTTTATTTCAAAGAATATGTATTTTTATTTCAAGCTTCAAGAGTCTCAAATCAGAGACTTTTTTCTTGTTAATTTCTTTTAAAATTGCAACTCTGCTCCAAAATTCAACATTGCCTTTACTGATTTGTTTTTTCTCCTTAAAATTTATGGCCATATTATATATGCTATATTTTATATATGTGTTTCTTATATTATTGGTTTTCCCAATTCTAATGGTAGTTTCTTTAAGGGAAGGATTTTTCTGTTAACTCCTACATTTTAGGTGCAAAACATATTCCCTATTGTTAGGAAATAGTCATAAAAATTTAAAAAGCACATAAATACATAAATTTGAACTCTCATGTATTTTGTCTATTTTTTATTGGAAATTTGATTTTTCTAAAAGATATACACACAGTAGATTACAAAGGTTTTTTTTAGTTTATCTTGTGCAGTTATACATGTTTCATAGTTATAGTTGTTTCACTTTTTTTTAAATTCATATAAATTTTTTTCTTTTTTAAAGGTAGTACAAATTAGAATTGAAACAAAAAAAATACAAGTACTACAAAATTTCACTTAACAAAGTAATATGAATTTCATAATATGTGTCGTAACACATAGTGCTATTTTCCAACTAGTTTATTTTATAGTTTAGGTAAGTTATTATTTTTTTCTGGTATTCAAATGAATTGTTCAAATATTGCAAGGAAAATAAGCCCTGTTCCTCATTTCAATGAAAAGCTTCACTTGGAGTATGTCCTAATATATGACATTTGACTTGACTCAAACTTCATTGTTTTCTATTCACAGGTGGCCACCATTGACACTTTGTTGACCAGGCACCTTACTCTCTATTAAAAAGGTCTTCAATTGAAAAATTAAATAAGACCCAAAGGAATAAGCTGTCTGAAGACAGTGGAAACTCCTGTCATTCTCTCATTTTCTGTGTTTACTCACCAAGTACTATACTGCTACCCAAACCCTGAAGGCTTTACATACAATGGTCAAAAGGTCTTTGCCAGTTGCCCTCTGTTCCCACAGTTCTGGCCTTAAAATAGAGTAGTTGGCAGGAGAATCAGCTGTGAACTGACCACTGAGAAGCTTTTATAAAAGTCATAGTTTACATTTCCATGAATGTGCTTTACCCTAACCTTAATTTTAGGGAGATTAAAACATAATGGACACAATGAAACAAAAATTATCTTCCATATTTAAAATAAAGTTTTGCAAAATAATCTTAAAATTCAAGAATAAACAACATGTTACAGATAATTTTTATTAATAAAAGATGACATCACAACAGCAGGTTTTCTTGGAAAGTCAGAGTTATGGGCTTGCTGAAATTTTCTACTGTGTTTGACTAAGTGGAAAACTACCTTCACTACCTTCAACTAAGACTAAAAGGGCACCATACCTAAGTTTTTCTTCTTTTTTAATTTATGATCTGATATTCCACTATAGTGTGTTTGATAAATGTTAAAACACAGTACAATGAATAACTATTATCAATATGTGATTTCATCTCTATGCTTGTGTACTTTTGCTGGTTTTGAGATGGAAAATATGGACAGTAGTACAGTTAAGTGAAAGAACATTGCTTTAAGTATGAGATTAGATAGCAGGAAGACAGGCAAGACAATGAAAGCAGCTAAAAGGAAGAGAAGATTCCAATTAAGGGAGCTGAGGTTATTTGTATTTATGAAGCTCAGGACTTCTATAGGAACTATGGAAAGTAAAAGTAGAAATGTATGAAAAAGAGCCCTTTGAAAGTTGTTTCTAATTTGATGTCTAGACAATGATTGGTTTAACATATTATAGACACTATGACAAATCAGTAGGCAATTTGGACTTGGTGATGGGCTGCATGCATAACTAAAGAATAAACATATAAATGTGGACCTTCTTTTCAAATGAACACAAGTCTATGCAAAAGTAGAATACAAGGAATAGAGAAGGTTTTCGGTTATGAAAAAATATGGATGTAGCTTGAATATGATATTGCAAAAAAGTTCAGTAGAGTCTGTTGAAGATAGGCTCTACAATATACATTTACATGAATGGTGTGGGGAATCTACAGTGATGTAGAAAGCATGTTCACCCTTTGTGAAGGATGAGCTACTTACACAAATTACATTTAAGAACAAAAAAGTATTCATTAATGCATGATAAGAAAGAACTATTTGATTTATTAGACTTGGGGGTAGGGAGAATTGCCACAGTGTTCGTTCTGAGCAAAAGAGAATTTTTGAATTGTGGGAAAGCTGTTGGGGAAAGCAAAGCTAATGGAGGTGCATGGAGTCACACAATGATGCTCACTTTGCCGAGCATGTATGGCCCTTGTTGCTTGTCCTCTTCACCATAGCAGACATAAATTCTGAATGTGAAGCTTCTGCTATCACTGTAGCATCCATCATCCTTGTGGAGCAGTACTTAAAAGAATAAACAAATTTCCCCAATTTAAGCAAAACTGCTGATGTACTTTGTTCTAGTACAGATGAAGTCAGTATCTTTGTCCTTGTAAACAGTTTTATAACCTCCTGTACTCATAGCATCATCCTCAGTTGACATGACCAAAGCCACTGGGATATGTTGTTTGAAAATTATCACATCTTGGACAAGTGACTTTGTTCTTCTTCTCACTGCCAGGTTACACTCTAGGAGGTAGAGAAATCATTCAGCAGCACTTATAAAACTGCATCCCTTCCTTTGTTTGGTGGTCAGTCCTCTGGACATGAGTCCATTGAATTGGTGTACACCTCCAACCCTTTTGTTTCTCCCAAGGTCTCTTAAGAATTTTTACTTTCGCAGCACTTGGATTTATGGAGTGTGTTATGGTCAAGATATTCCAGAGAATATCTTTCTGATGAAGGAATTGTTTTACAACATGCAATGTGGCCTTATTTCTGAATGGGAGAAGTAAAACCAAATATATCCAACAAAACGAGATCCCTAAAGTGAGTGTAACTATTTTTAAACCATAGAGCAATGACTTTAAACTCTATATCTCCTCCCTTTGAGCAGAGATAAGAACAAAGAACAGTTTTTTTCTTTCTTTCTTCTTTTTTTTTTTTTTTTTTTGCAGAACCAGGGGTTGAACTCAGGCCCTTATGCTTGCCAGGCAACTGCTCATTCTACTGATCCATCTCTCTGACCCACAAAGAACAGTTTTATCCTTTTTCTTGAATCTAGAGTTGTTGTTTTTGACTTATAGAAGTTTGAATATGTGCTGTGGGATTGTCTCTGTGGGATTATTGTCTCTGAAAAGGCAATAATTTGAATTATACCAGTTACTAAGCTGTTGTTTCTGAGCTGCCAACCTATTCTTCTGTCCTCTGCTGTGCAGTGTTTTCACTGGTATTTTGCGGACCATACCTATCTTTATTTTGTGATTTCTTAGAGTGCTTTGCCTGTACCGTTCTTACTGGAGAACTGAAGGAGGACATTATCCCCAAAACTGCTTCCTGTTTTCCAGTTGTTGAGTTTCCTGTTCTTGTTCATCCCATCAGCAGTGTTTCTTATTTATGAGAAGCAAGACTATTTTTTTTTGGAGAGATTTATTTTTATTTTTTGTTTTTGGTGCCAGGGACTGAACCCAGGGCTTCCAGCCTGCTAGGAAGGCATTCTACCTCTGAGCCAAATCCCCAGCCCTGGCTAATTTTTAGATTAAGTTTAATTTGCCATTTTTGCAACATTCAGAGCCATCACCACCAACAGGGTGTGCACTCACTTCAGAAGCTCAAGTATCCACTGCAGCAGACTCTTTCTCAGAGTTATAGGTACCAGTAACCTGCTAAGCTGCAGCTACTTTCACAAAGATGAGTTTCATCTTTGTTTTATGCTGTGGGCAATTGCTCTTCCTGTGGTACTTCCCTGTGCCCTATAACACTTGGGTGTCTACTTAACAAAGATTTGTGAGCAACTTGCAACTCCACATTACATAAGATTCACTTTATCAGATTTCTGCGTGAATGCAAACTTATACCAACTTATAAGCATTCTCCTTGGCATAGAATTTGTTCATAATTTGAGGGTTTATCCCATGGTATTATCACTTTAAAATAATTGTTATGAGTTATATGTTCTGATTCAAACCTCTTACGACTCAAGTCTAGGTCAGCCAGATGGCTCAGAGGACTAAAGCGCCTGCTTAGGTAGGCTCAGAGACCTGGGTTCAATCTCTGACATGCTGTATGCACCCGCCCCCAGGTGCACTTAGACAATGATTAAGACTGGGCTGGTAGCATGCACCTTTGATCCCAGTGCTCGGGAGGCTGAAAACTGGGAATCGCTGTGAGTCCCATCATTGTAGTGAGACCCTGTACTAATATATATGCAATATTATATATATATATATATATATATATATATATATATATATCTGAGTCTGTTTTCTATTCTGAAAATGAAGACTAATGTCATATAACTCACAGGAATAAGTGTAAAATTTAAAAATAAATATGCAAATAAAATAGCCGAACTTCTAAGTACTACAATTAAATACCATTATACCAAAAATATAGGTGTAAGAAAAGGCCTAAGGTCCTAAAGATGTAGAAATGAAAACATACTGATAGAATTGGGCTAAGAAATGATGGGTTGTGGGTTTAGTAACTGAAATATTTAACAATCCCATGAGGCCTTCTGTTTTAGGTCTTAAAGGGACAAATGGATCAAAGGAGAACCTATAGATGTTTTAAAGATAGAGTGTTGATTGAAAGCAAATTTAGGATGGAATGCAAAAGAGAAACTCATTGTTTACATGATGATAAGATATGAACCTGTATGTTGTTTGAATGTTTTCAGGAAACAAAGGCTTCTCAAAAATCTCAATCTTAAGGCTAATTTTCTTGATTTAAATTTTTCTAGATATAGGCTAAAGAAATATTTAATGTTTTAGTCAGTTGTTTTTTAAATACTGGATATATTTAAACCATGTTAAAGTGATGTGTTTCATTTTTATTGAATAGTTTATACTTTTGGAAACATAAGTTCTGGGTTTTTTTTGGGTAGAACTGGGGATTGAACTCAGGCCCTTGAGCTTGCCAGGCAAGCACTTGTTCTACTGAGCTATCTCCCAGGCCAAGTTCTGCTCTTAATACCCCATTATCAAAAACTCAAGTCAAACTCAATGGAAAGTAAGAGGAACACTTAAAAAGTAATGAATAGTGGGCTAGATGAAATAGCTTATGAAGAAATGATGAACAACAGATTATCAGAAGAATGGCTTAGAATTCTTAGAAACATTTGTGTTAATTTCAGTTTTCTTCCATAAAGAGGGTTTATGTATTTTTGTTTAGTTGCTTTCACAGACATAAAAGCCTAGTTCTGCTTCTTAGATACAAGTCTGTATGTCAGACAAATACAAGAATGTTCAATAGTAAAACCTAATAAGAGCTGATAAAATGTGCAGGCCCAGGACACAGGGATCGTTCTATAAACATCACTTAATATAAAACAAAAAGACAAAAGAATGAGAGGGCGACTTCATTTATGTATACTAAAACAAATTACTTTTCTTTAAAGCACCAGTCAAATCAGACCTGGAGAAAGTATTTGCCATAGACCTTCAGACGTCCCCAAATGCTGGTCATTGAAAGGAGCAATTAATGCTTACGTTTTCTTTCTTTTTTTTTTTTTTAACTCTGATTTTTTTTCTCTTTTGGATTTCTTATAACTTCTTTGTTAGTGTTTTGTTTTTCTTGAAATGAATCTTACACCTTTATATCTGGTAATCTGAAAATAGCATCATGTAGTACAACAACCATTGTTGAATTCCTATTGCTTTGCTTACCATTTCTAATTTTTTTCTAACATTATTTTGTATTCTTTTTTTTAAGTCCTCAACTCACTATAAAGAAGATGTTTCCAACTGCCCCAGGCATCAGCACAAGAGGCACATCATTTTCACACTGAAGAGCAGTTTTCTGAGCTCATTTTCTTTATTTTTAAAATGAGCACAACGACAAAATCTGTTACCAAGTTGGGTATCCAGAGTCATTTTATAAACTGATAAACACTAGGGGAAGTGGATTGGTGTAAGGAAAGTCTGAGAGAGATAGTTGAGTGACTGAAGAAAAGTTTTGATTCTGAACTTTCAAATTTGGAGATGTTTGAACAAAATGGAGCCAAAAGCTATTTTATGATTTATTTGAAGAGGAAAGGGAGAAGTAAATAAAACTTTTTTGAGTATCTACTATATACAAAATTTTAATTAAACTTTAAAATAACTGGTGTATGTATTATGTAACACCTCTATTAATCAGATTTAAAAAAATGCTCTTATCATAATAAACAAAATATATGGGCATATGTAACATTGCTATTAGTTACAGGAACAAATTGTTTCAGATATCAAACTTATCTCAACTTGTCCTATTAGTGGTTAGTAGAGGTAGGGTGAGCAGAGAGCTGTCTGATTTTAAGCTTTGTAAGCCTCTCAGCAAGCTCTGCAGTGGCCCCTTGTCTCCAAATGTCTCCATGTTAGCCTCATGTCAAGTTGAATTCTTGCAATTAATTACTATGCTAGTCAGTTTGCCCATTGCTGGGACAAAATCCCAGATACCTGCATCTTGAAAGAGGAGAAGTTCACTTACCTGACAGTGTCCTTTGGGCATAGTCCATTGTCAGGAGACACCAAAGCATAAAGACAATGGTGCAGTGGCCTGGCTGGGGACAGCTGCTCATACCAGGCCAACCAAAAAGCAAGGAGAAAGAGGTGAAGCCAGAGACAAGAGTGCACCATTGTACTTTGTGCTCTCAGTACTGACCTCCAGCAAGGCTCCCTGTTCCTCACAGCACAGCCAGCAGTGAATCCACTGATGGGAATAGTGTCCTCATAATCCCATTGCCTTCCAAATGCTTGAGACTTCAGGGGACATTTCAGATCTGAACCATAGCAATAGTCTTCCAGTCTAAGTATTGAAAGTAATCTTGCTTCCATAAAATGTTATTATTGTTAATATATGTTCATTGAGGAAGAGGGGCAATAATAATGAAGTGAACTAACAGGAACCATATCGAAGAATTTCAGAGTTGGTTTATCATATGTAAGATGCTAGAGATTGAAGTTTCCAAAACCAAGGTCCTGTCTCTCAAGACACTCAATGTCTAAGAATTAGCCAGAGGAAAGGAGATACCAGGACAGATTTTTAAAGCTCAAGGAGTTTGCACTATGTCAAAGTTTGTGTTTTAAACTCAAAGGTTTGACTTCAAGTGGCAATCAATGTGATACAGAGCTGCTTGTATGAGATACGACATCTGAACCAAGAATTTTTCTGGCACTTTTTACGTTCACTTTTTAGTGTGCATATATTATCTAATTTACAGTGCCAGCTATTGGTCCAGTGTTTTTGTGCTTAAGACTAGGGAAAAAACTGAAATCAATCTTCTCTGTTCCTACATTTTCTATAGAGGTTTCTAGCCTGGTGCCATTCAGCAAACTTTTCTTTCAAATGTTCTCACTTCAATGAATTTAAAATAAAAAGATAGCAGTTACTCTTTGTGCCATAAAAGTTATCCTTGTTCAGAGGTGCTAAATCAATTTTGGAAACAAGGCAGTTGCAACAATTTCCATCTCTTTCCATTCCAAATCTCTGTTACTTTTCTTTCTGCCTTTTGTTCTTTCCCTTAGGGATTGATGGGGAAACATCTCTCACTCCAGATAGAATTTTACCTACCTTACAGATTTCTCTGTTTCAAATGTGACAGCCTTTCCTCACATGGAACCTCGCCCTTACCTGCTATAAAAAGAAAATCCTTTCAAAGAGGATTAAACATTAAGAGAAACATACTCAAAACATTGTCTCACATGTGATGCATTGTGCTCCAGAAATGATAATTATCAGTACTGGAAGCTTTATTTTGCATGAGAACCTTTGTGGGTTGGTCACTGAGAGTTAACTAGAACTGTAGAAGAAGAAGAATTCACATAGAATAGAACAGAAACCTATTCTAGAATATCTAGTGGTTACTGTTTATTACTTCTTTTTAGAAAACAAAGGACTATTTTACAAGTCTTACCCCATTTTCTAGAAATATACACAGTAAAAATAATTGATATGAAGTTAATGTTCAGATTTAAAATTTAGGAATTAAAATGTAATTTCCAGTGCAGTAGAAAATATGTAATGTGTGACAGACTTAGTTTACTTAGAGTGTTTGTTATCATGGTGTCTAGATGTCCCTGTAGACGTCTTACGAAGGGAGGCTCTTCACAGATTGTTGAATCTGGAGTGTGTGATGTTGGGATCCAAAGTGTGTGGTTACTAAACTAATTCACTGTTTGACGTAATGATGGATAGGATCAAGGGTGCCCACTCTGGATATGAGTGTTGCCTCACCTAATGGCAAGGAGTTCAGAAAAGATATAAGGTATAAAACCAGCATCTTTGCTTGTCACCTGCTGCTGCATGCTGCCTTCCACTTGCTCTACTTTGCCATAGAGTATTTGTCTGCTATGGTACCCCTCTGCCATCCCACCCTGCCTAGGAGCCAGGCGGCTATGGACTGACACCTCTATGAACTGTGAGCCAAATAAACCTTTCCTCTAACTTTGCATGTCAGGTATTTTTTTTCCTCAGCAATGAGAATACCAGCTAAAAGAATACCTTTCGTGGTTTAAAGATCATACGGTCTCTACTGGAAGCACTGAGCCACAGCAGAATGAAAGCAAGCATAGAGGATACTAGCTTAAATGGGTGTAACTGTGTTCCAATAAACATTTGAAATGCAGCAATCATTTTGACTGTTCAAAAATTATTCTATTTGTTCTGGGTACCAGCATAAGTTGCGTTAACCTACCCAATTTAAAATTAGGTATGGTTAAGTTGCTTTGCTTTTTTTAATGAAATACAACTCACAATGGCATGTGTACCCTCTAAGTAGAAATCTTAGATGCCTCCACTTTGGAAATATGGTAAGTTGTGGATATGCTATGATGAACAGGTCCATCCTGGTATTCTTCTTGGGGCATTTATTTCATATGAGGTGCACAATTTTATTTTTTTAGCCACCAGGATGATCAAGATGCTTCTTCTTTTTTTTTTTTTTACATCATCAATGGCCTCTTCTTGATGTCTCTATTTCCATGATTCACAGGTTGGAAGTCTTTGGTTTCAATAACTGCAGTTTCTTAATAGTAATTAAAGAGGAATAAATGGATATGAATCTTTAAGTTATATCTTATATAAATCATAATAAATGGAGGTGTATTATGAAAGCTTCTATGTATTAATCAAACTTCTTCCATGTAAATAAAACCATTTGAATTAGTTTATAGGAGAGATCCTAGAAGAATACTGGCATAATTTATGTCAGTCATTCCTTTATTCCTTTAAAAAGTATTTTTATTATATCTAGATTATTTATCTTTATTTTTGTTTTGTTTTATTTTATTTTACTTTAATGGCACACATTTGTGTTCTATGGTGTTCCAGTACCTTATTCAGTGGTAAAATTAGGGTGACTACCGTATCTATCACCTCAAACATCTATCATTTAAGTAGATAAAATTCTGTCATTTTCCAGAACTTTTGTAGAATGTAAATATATTGTATTAGACAAGTGAGGTGCAGAAAGGTAAATATCATATGATGTCAATCATATGTAGAATCTATAGAAGTGGATTTTGCAGAATTAGAGAGAAGAATAACATTTACAAGAAATCGAAGCAGATACTGAGAAAGGGCCTGGGAGAGGATGACATGTGTTTATCTAATAACATTATGCCAATCTCTGTTCTAGGTAAACAATAATTTACAAAATGTCTAAATGACTGTTAAATCTTAATGAATACCTTGAAGAAAACAAATATGGAAGATAGTAGACAGACATGGCTAAGGATATTTCCAGAAGATAAATCACTCAATAATTGCAAACAACAATGTGATAGTCCTCAGAACAACTGCCTGGTTATGAAATAAGTTCTCTCTCTTCCTCTGAATCACATCTCCCCTGGTTCTTTTTTTAATTTTTCCTTACTGACTTCTTAGTCTTTCATTATAGAGAAACTGCTCAATGAAATCATTCCTTTCAGAGGGTGCCAGGTCCTCCTCATCTTTTATTCCACCAGAAACAAAAGACTAACTTCCAATTTTAGTTTTAAGAATCCCAGGGAAGGGTTTGTATGTGCCCAGTGTGGGTCAGTTTCCCATCCTTAAACTGACTGTAGTTAATGGCTGGGATGAAATAAAGACATGTTAACTCCTAGTGTGCATATGTCTATCTAGTCAGCTGTCTCTTTCTTAAAGAAGGACAATGCCATAAAGG
>PVKA01047122.1:0-14490 GCA_004027165.1 Ctenomys sociabilis | reverse complement strand
GGAGGAGGAGGAGGAGGAGGAGGAGGAGAAGAAGAAGAAGGAGGAGAAGCAGGAGAAGAAAAAGAAGAAGAAGAAGAGGAAGAGGAAGAGGAACAAAAGCAAGAACAAGAACAAGAACAAGAAGAATGGCTGAACACAGAAATGCTGAAATCTACACAGCATTTTACAACCATTCTGATCTTGATAAGTCAAAGCTCAGCTTCTTACTTTTTACTGCCTCAGCATTACTGGATTAAAGAATTCCTGCTGCTTCATTCCATTTCCCAGTACTTCCAACTTCATACTCAAAGCACTGAAAATTTCAGTGAAGTATGGTCAAGCAGACTGTGGTATCTTAGACTTATCTGAATATAATTTTAAAAATTCTCTTACATTAATTTTGCATTTTTCTACCTCAATTATCATGGCTTGCAAGAACCACCAGAATCCTCGGGAATTCACACGACAGGAACATGTGATTCTTTACTGCACACAATGCAGCCTTAAACAAATTAGTACAGGAACTTAAGAAGCATAGAAGGGCCGCAGAATAGCTCAGTGGAGTAAGTGCTTGCTTAGGCAAGCACATGGACCAGGGTTCAATCTCTGGCACTGCATGCCATGTCAGCCCCAACCCTGGGTGCACTGAGCTGGAGATGAAGTCCGCACACCTGTAATCCCAGCACTACAGAGGCAGAAATTAGGAGGATCATTACAAGCCTGAGCTTGGTAATGAGACTCTGTGCAAAAAAAAAAAAAAAAAAAAAAAAAAACATAGAGCATCACCATAATTCTAAGTTCAAGGGCCTGAGTTCATTCCCTGGTTCCACAAGGAAAAAAAAAGAACATGTAAAGAGACTTTTATGACACTGCTCTTGTGCAGAAAGAATGTGTCTATGTCTTCCCTCGACCTTCTGCTGCTGCTGCATAACCACCCACCCAGATTGTTTACAGCTGGTTAAGTCTTGTAAGGATTGAGCTTCATGGAGGATGTGGTGTTGTATTGCTACCTCTTTTCTTGCAGGTCTTTGGGGAGTTCCGTTGCTTGCTGTCCTAACATGAAGATGGAATGATGTATTTCATAAGTCAAAAGTGACACAGAAGTTTAAAGATCCAGCAACTTTTGTCTTTAGGGAAGAATCATCCAGAAATGCAGCCATGCTTCAAAGATCCCAGTGGACATAGGAGTAACTGCTGCAATCAGTCTGTGATACCTGATGCTATGACAGCCTGACAGGGGACCTAAATTGTCTCACATATTAGCCGATAGTTTGCCTTGATGAATAGATCTAGTGAAATTTCCAAAGGAGTACTGAATTTTACCAGAGTACAAGCTTGTCAGAATTATACCCTCTGTGTTTAGATTATAATCAATCTAATTGAACAATCGGAACAAAGATTCTTGCTTCTCAGTATTTAAAATGTACTTCTCATTTGTACAAATCATTCCTCAAATTATATGGTATTGCATCCTGTCTTTAAATCTATTCCTCTGAGAAGATTTTGTAACATAAAATAAATTTAAATTTATATTATATTAAATAAATTTAATTTTGGGTTAGATGCCAAAATAGCTAGCACAATACTTGCATATTTTTAGCATCATGTAGAACCAAAATTTTGAGAACTAAGAAGATTCCATATCTTGTGTGGTTTATTTTGTCATTGGTCATAACAAACATTGTGGAGCCCATCTGGCTGTCTGCTCATTTTATATTTTAATCTCCTGCTTATACCAGTATACATCAGGCTTGCTTAATAATTGTTTATTTTCCTTTAATTATTACCAAGT
Source organism: Ctenomys sociabilis (assembly GCA_004027165.1). Classification (NCBI taxonomy): domain Eukaryota; kingdom Metazoa; phylum Chordata; class Mammalia; order Rodentia; family Ctenomyidae; genus Ctenomys; species Ctenomys sociabilis. Next base: position 12,719 of record PVKA01047122.1, on the reverse strand, counting down.
CTTATGATGATCATTTAATCTTTTTCTGTAGGTCTTGTTCTATGTTGTCATGATAAAGTTTCATTTTGAAGATATAAACAGCAGCGCATGCTGTAATATTTCAAGACTAGGGGCAGGGATGCAGCTGAGTGACACAGCACTGGCCTGGCAAGCACAGAGTCCTGAGTTGAATTTCCTTACAAAACACCAAACCAAACCAAAACTAAACTAAACTAAGCTAAGCTAATGTTTCCAAGCCAAAAAAAAAAAAAAAAAAGAAAAAAGAAAAAAATGGAAAAAAGAAAAAAATGCCTTAACTTAACGCATTTGCATTCATGGGTACAATTTAACAGGAAGAGCTTGAAAAAAAGAATGGTGTGTGGGAACTATGAAAGATGTTTTCAAAAAATTGCCTTTGTTTTATGAATACCATGTAGAATATGCTAATTTAGTAAATATTCTTAAAAGGTAAAGATGCTTTGTTATTGTAACTAAAATCATCCATTATAAAATATCTGAAATTCATTAACTTCTCTTTCATATTCCTCAGAAACTGTTCCCCAACTTATTTTATTGAAGTCTGATTTTTTTCCCAACCTTTTGCAAAAAAAAAAAAAAAAAAAAATAGGTGTATGCTAATGAAGTGAGCAAACACCTAAGAATTTATATGCCTCTTGAGCTATGTAGTTTAATATTTGGATACTTTAAATTTGTTTTGTTATGTATTTGTTAAAATGCAAATTTATATCCCTTTTAGTTTGATTATATGTTTACAGGGCTCAGGAATGCATTGCAATAGCTCAAGTTCTTAGTGTTCAGCATATTGTAAAATCGTAGGCTAGGAAAATAAACATCTAAATAAATAATGGAAGGCTTTCATCAAAAATGTTAAATCTGTGGGAAAATGAAACATTTTAGAACAGTAAGATTACTCTCTGAGGTCTGGGCCTATTTCCCAAGCAAAATGTCCTCTCATTAGGTGTAATACTAATGATCTTACACTCAAGGGCTAGCACAAAACTCAGATACAACACTTAAATTTCATTTACTCATCTGTAGCTCTGTCTTTTTGTATCTGAAAGACAGATACACAAATTTGCTACAGTGAGTGCTTGTTTATTTTTAGTTTTTAATTTTTTTTTTTTCTTTTGGTGGAACCAGGCCTTGAACTCAGGCTCTTGTGCTTGCCAGGGAAGTACTTATTCCACTGAGTCATCTCCCTGTTTGCTGTGAACAACTGTTTAATAAGATAATACTTTTCTCAAAGATTAACCTTAACCAAGAATAATTCATATAAGCCAGAACATATATTGACCCATATGTAAAACTTTCTTTCTTGACTAATTTGGCTTTTGGAAGGTATATTATTTAAGTAATACTCATCTCACTTCTTGAAAGTTTATAATATAAATAAGTTAGATTAATGCAAGAGGTGTAAGAAATCTTATCTTTTGTACTGTAGCAGAAAATTTCTCAGACATTATGCATACACATTCAGTGTGTGTATGTGTGTGTGTGTGTGTGTGTGTGTGTGTGTGTGTGTGTTTACTGGTGATATTCCTATGGGCACTTTATCTCTGTGCTACATTTTTAGCTCAAAATTAATTAATTCATTCATTCTTACTTTTTTCTTTCCCTCTACTTGGAATAGGACACAGGGGCTTTCATCTTTTACTAAATCCTCAGTAAAGTGATTTAGTAGTGAACACTTTATGCATTTTTTGAGACAGTGCCTTGCTAAACTACTAAATTGCAAAACTTGGCTTAAACTTGGGACTTTCCTGCCTCAGCCTCTCAGGGCATTAGGACAATAAGCAGATGCCACCACTTCCTGCTGTAATCAGTTTTTAGTGCGTCTTCATTGACCGTGACTTAAGGTTGTACGTAGCTATAAAGTATGAAAATTTCTAATACATAAAAGTAAATGGACTGTTCTTTCTGAAAGCATCCACTTTATGATAAAAAGATAGTATGGCTTTTATTTTTATATAACATCATTAAAGCGTAATAGTTAAAGACTTGTAAATATTATGTGTCTTCTGAATAGAAGCATAGACATGTCTAAACATATGTATGAAAACATATCTGCTATGATTTGTGCCTGGATACCCCTCCAAAGCTTCATGCAGTCATCGGGGGCTGGCCTTTACCTAAAGTTTGTGGTTGACACATGGCCATGTGCTGGGGCTAAGGGTGTGCAGTGAATGCTTCACATGCCCCAGAGCCAGTAGCCTACATACAATACAAGGGAAGGAAAGAGTCTGGTCTTTCTCTTGTTGCTTTTGCTGTGTTCTGCAGTCATGAACTGTTGCCCCTGTGCCATGGGTCTCTGCCACAGATCCAGCTGAATATGGACTGAGACTTCCACAAACTGAGAGCTAAATAAGGCTTTTTCCCTTTAACTTTGGACATTGGATATTTTGTTTCAGTAAGGAGAAAAGTAACTAAGACTGTACACTAGTCATTCATTTTACAATTTTCATATAAATTTAGTTGATTTGATTCTCATTTTTCAGGATTATAATTTTCTCTTCTTTTGTCCTTTTAACTGTAGCTTGGTCTGTTTGTGTTCTGTAGCACCAACTCTGCACAATGGCTTTGTTAAGATAGATTTGTCATTAATCTGCCTAAAGCTGGCCTGTGTGCATCTTACACATTAGTATTTCTTTGCCTAAAAACAAATCTTACATATAAGAAAGCTATAATCAGCATTCTGGAAATTCTTGAATGTTGTTAATCTGCAAGTTGTACTAGTTTACATCTAGTAGAGAGAATCAAATATTACATGTGAGATTCAAATACTATATATGAGTTCTAAATATCTTCCAAGCTGTCAAGATTCATTAAAAAAACTTGTATAAAGATTCTTTTGTCCTTTAGTTTTTGTTTTGTGGTGCTGGGGAGAAAATATTGTATGTTCAAGGCAAACAACTTTTCATTGAACTAAAACTCCAGCCAAAGAAATTTTTGAAAGGCATTAGAAACTTAAAAAAAAATCAAATCTAAAAGACCACAGTATTATAAACACAATTTTGTAAAACTATGGTTGTAGTAGAAAGTGTAGCATTTTGTAAGAGTGGAAGTATTTGATATGGTCAACAGAAGGAGAATATTTACAACCAAAGGCCCTTCTTTGATTTAGAGAAGGGGTTCAAAGTACTATACTAAGTATAAACTCAATATATTTGTGAAATTCAAAACAGGGAAGCTGGCTCTTAGATGACTACTATCAATTAATTTGTGACAGATACACAAATTTACTGAGAGGTTCAGAAGTAATTATTATTTATATTGCAAGTATCAGTGTTTCACAGGACAGTAGCCCTATTAAAACGGTGGTATGGACAATGGTTTCTACCATTCTAAGTCAGAAATAAACCACAGACAGTAAGGATGATAGACTTGCATGGGAGGAGATAAAGTTGACTCCTGCAGGATGCAGCAATAGCCTACATAATAGGAAGCAGCAGCCAAGAGTTTGATAATTATCCAAAATTTCAAATTTCCTTAAGGAGAAAGCAGATGAATATCAGCAAGTGTATATCAACACAATAATGTGGAATGGGGGGACATAGGTAATTCACCAAGCCCACGATTTCTACTGGTAGATGCTTAACTTTAGGAACCACAGAATGTGTCATCTGAAATACCTGATGGGAAATCAGGGGACTTTGAAGACAGTAGGTGTCCTCTTAGAAAATATTTAAACCTTGATGTGTGACTGTGATGGCAAACCTTTTATGGAAAGAACAGGGTTGGGGTGAGGGCTGTAGGCAAACTTAGATTCAAGGACAGAGAAGAACGGGGGCCTGGCTTAACTTTTTGGATTGCATTCTAAGAACTCTAAAGCAAGAACCATCTCCATTTTGCTTTTGATCTTACACTCTGCTGAACGATGAGAGGATTGGTGGAACTGTGCTGTGTGTTTGCACCACACTTCGTGAGGAATCATCTGGTCCAGCTGAGCATGACCCCGAAGCCTCCGCTCACACCGTGAGCCGACCTGGATCACTGAGGAGCATCCTCTTCTTGATGACTTCCGAAGTGTCTCTCTCCCCAGCAGCAATTTACACAAGTAATCAATATCATAGTAAAACTGTCTGGCCTCAGTATATCAGAGTGACTCTGAATTAATAGTTGTACTTTATTGATTATCCTATCATGAAAATGGAGAATTTGGGAAATAACTAACTGCCTCAGTTCCAGTCAAGTTATTGAGAAATGAAAAGTATGAAGCACTCCAGCTAACTGGGCCTCCAACATAAATCTTTTCCAAGGTGCAGTCTATTACTCAGAGCTTGTCAGGTGCACCTCAGCCGGAGGATTTATGCAAGTCTTCTTGGCATAGGGACAATCTGCCATAATTACCTGTCCTCAGAATTGCTCTCAAATAGCATAAATGGTGGATGACAGCTAAGAATCGCAATTAGTATAGTCACCGATCAAGCAAACAGTAAATTGGTCCCTGTTTTATCTGCACACCCGCACATGAGGAGCAAACTTAGAACTATTATATGAATTTTTTCATTAATGCTGCTTGGGTCATGTTTGGATTCACATAACATTTTCACACAATCTTGTTCTCTTTCCTTAAAGGTGACAGCTAAATTAAGCATATATTTCTTTATAAATATACTTTGTGCAGGGTCTCACTAAACAGCTTGGGCCCATAATGATCTTCCTGTTTTCAGCCTCCCCAGTGCTGGCTTATAGGCATTCACTATCATGCTTGGACTCAGTCACTTGCTCAGAGTACCCAGGGGCAGGGCTGGCACAGCATGTGGTGCTGGGTATTTGATTCCTGTCCCTGTGCTTCTCTAAGCAGGCACTTAGTCCGCTGAACAATCTCTCCAGTCCTAGCATATGCTTTTGGTTTAAAATTCCATGCCAGGCCTTAAATCCCACTGTACTGCTTGCTTTGTACCTCTTAGTAGCATCCTTTTCTGTATTATGCTTACAGCTCCACTCTGGGCAGAGACCTCTGGGCAGTGTCCCCAGAGTCTTGTTTTTACATTGGCCACAGGTCAAGAAGTATTTACAGGACCACATCATCAGTCTTATCTCTGCCTGAAAAATTCCAGAGAGAATGGTTGCTATGCTTCTCGAACAGACAGCAGGAAGTACACTAAAACAAAATGCCTTGACTGTGGAAGCTATAGGGCTGCAAAGCTGCTTTCAGATTTTTTTCTAACTTCTAAAGATAAGTGTGAAACATCTCAATTTGCTCATTGTTTGGCCATCAGAGTAATATGATTTTCTTCCTAAAGAAATAATGTCATTTGCAACATCACCACTGAACTGAGAGGACATCATGCTAAGTGACCAGAGGACATCATGCTAAGTGACGTAAGTCAACCACAATAAGACAAATGGTCTCAGTTGTATGAGGAACCTACGCTATGGGAACTCATAGAAATCAAGCATAGAATGCGGCCGACCTGCAGCTGAGAGAGGACGATGAGAAGAGTTGGAAGGGAAAAATGTTGGTGAGAGGGTATGAATGGAACTTCAGGTGGAAGAATGTGTTCTGGAGATTGATTGTGCAGCATTGAGACAGCAGTCCATAGCAGCGAGTCATGTACTTTTAGAGCACCAAGGACACATTTCCAATGTCCTTACCTGAAATGATCCAGACAGGAGATGAGGGGTGTGTGGGCCAACTTGGCCGCTGCACTATGTATACACGTATCAAAACATGATATTGTTTCCCATGAGTAAATATGATTATTTTTGTCAATATTACTTACAAATTTTGCCCCTGCTAGACAAAGGGAGAGACGCAAGAAGGAAGACAGACACCTTAATGTCTTCAGCCATACACCAAGGTAAGCAAAATCAGTTGCTGCCTCTTGCATGTGCACCTCCATGTGCCAATTTATAACCTGTTTTATTAAATAATTAACTTTGAAGTACTTTACTCACAAAGAACAAAGCAAAATGCATTTCCTTCAAAATCAGTATATGTTACATTTTACACTAAGAGGAAATTAAACTTCTTTTTATAATCAGAGTCTACAAACCAGTGCCTTATATAAAATTACTTCACTACCATTTTACTACTGCATGCTTTTGCAATTGCCTTCAAACTGGTAATTTTCTTCAAAAATAGAGGGAAGAAAGAAAGCAGGGGGAATAAAAGAGGTTAATGAAAATGGAATATAAATTTTAAAAGTTGAAAACTACTTTTTTTTTTTTTTTTTACTTTACAAAAGTAGCACTGGATCGAAGATAGATCACATGCAGTAAACATAATCACTGTTGACATGAAAGAAATCGTACTTTGTCTTTGAAATGATCATATCTCACATGAAGAAGCACTTAAGAACAATAGCAACAATTTACATATTTTAGTGCTTTTCATTTCAATGAATTTTCATGGTGCTTTGGAAACTTTCAAGGATGCTGAGCAATTTGAACTCAAAAACACATGTAACCAGGAGGACAAAAAAGCAGGTCTGAAATCCAATGAGGCAATGAGCAGGCAATCATTTGCTGGAATTTTGAGGTAAATGTGGAAGAAAATACATCCCAGGAGGGTGTACCAACTTCCTTCCACATGAATAGACATAGCACATTTCTCTGAATGATGAGTTTTGAGGTACTATCCTGGCCCTTGCAGAGAATATGATTGATATAGGGTTTTCAGGTCATTAGGTTTAGAGGTACAGATGGACCCTAATCCACCCCAGTCCTCAGCTCAGTTCATGCTTGGGATGACTTGCTGGGCTGTAGCCTTTCTTTCTTTCTTTCTTTCTTTCTTTCTTTCTTTCTTTCTTTCTTTCTTTCTTTCTTTCTTTCTTTCTTTCTTTCTTTCTTTCTCTTTTCTTTCTTTCTTTCATGCAGTACCAGGGATTGAACTCAGGACCTTGTGCTTGCCAGGCAAGTGCTTATTCTGCTGAGCTATCTCTCTGCCCAGACCAAGTTTATGATGGGAGGGTTCACATGAAGTTCCTTTATAGACAATGGCAAAGGCAAATTGTCTTTTAAACAAGAAGCAGGAAGACTTTTCATTGGTGTCTTGGTTCTGGGTCTGAAGTCCTAAGATGTCTTTCAGGTATCGTCCAGTCCTGAGAAGCATGATATGGAGGAGAACCACAAGTGCTTTGGTTTCTATGACCTGGCTCTCTTCTTCCTCCACCTCCACTTCTTCTCCCTCTTCTTCCTCCTCCTCCTCTTCTTCCTCCACTTTTTCTCCTCCTCTTGTTCCTCTCCTTCTTCTCCTTCTCCTTTTATTTTCTCCAGAATTGCTGAGGATGGACGTTATTTATTATTTTGGTATTTTTCTTTCTTTTTTTTTTTTAGGGAAGGGTCTACAGGGTGTTCATGGTCTCAATACTAGATCACACTTGTAGTGATCCACCTGTTATAGCCTCCAAAGTGCTGGATTACAGGTGCTCGCCACCACATCCAGTCTCAATTGCCATCTCAGAGCTCCTTGAGGGTAGGGCCGGCAGCTTTTTTGGAAACAGACTTTTAAAAATAAAAGTGAGCTTAAGATACATAAACAAAACTTTATATGGAAAAAAGACTTTGTTGGGCAAAGTGGAGGAGGACATTGGAAATTTCACAGATGCTCAGAAAGCTCACACTGTCCACAGGGTAGACCTGTTACTAATTCCCACTCCCTCGAACATCAAGGTTTCGTTTTGCTCAGTCTGAGATCTTGCTCAGTTTCAAACTGCCTGTAGTCCACACGCTCTAGAAAAGCTTTCCGTTCATGTACCCTTCTTTTCCTAGATTATGCCTCACTATTTCTTCAATGCATTCTTCCTCCTTGAAGCTCTCCCAGACCAATTTGCACTTCTCTAAGGTGCTCATTTCTGCTTTTTTGGCTCCAATTTTCCCCAAAAGGCTGCTCATATCATTTGACCTTTTTGACCCCACCCCAGCAGAGAGGGGTGGTATAGCCCAGGGGGCACTGGTCTGTAGGTTTTTTTTTTCTTATTTTGCTAAAAAATGGATGTGGCTTTTTTAGATATAGCATCCATTTCCTTAGACACCCTTACTTCTTCAATGGCAAAATCAAACACCATGATGAAGTTAACCTTTTCTGCTTCTTTTGGTTTCATTCGTTCTTCTGCTTTGACCAAAGATTTGCTTGAACTTGTCTCTCAGCATGTTCTCCTGTCTTCACCTGTGTATTTGGGGACACTTTTGATTTTAGCCCCATGTCATCGAGGAAGCTGGCCCCTTGCCATCCTCCTTCTTTCTTCTCGTGTCCTCGGGCCCAGTGTCTCTGTGCTGCTTGCCTACCTCCTCCTCCTCACTACTGCTTCCTCCAGAGTCTGCCTCCGCGTCCTCCTCCTTTTCTCCTAACAAGAAGCTACTTTGTTTTCTCTTACTGATCAGAATGCTCTGAGCCTTTCTCTTTTTCCTTTGTTTTTTTTTTTGTGTCTGCTATTCACCACTGACTTCATCTTCCTTCACTAATTCATTTACATCATCCTCACTATGCTCTCCACCTTAGGGCACACAGTCTTTGTGCTCTTCCGAGGTGGAGAAATCTTCGGAATCAAACTTCGGCCATGTCCCTGATGCTCCTGGCCGGGCAACCCATGGGACAACTACCTGAAATGGGCAAGCTCTAGTTGGCCTGCTACTTCAATCCCTTTGCCACTCAGTATGTCCAAGCCTTAGTTTCCCCATGAATAAACTGAGAATAGTACCACTGCTTTCTTAGTTTTCTCTAAGATCAATTAAAGTTTATGCAATAATTATTATTATTACTCTGTGAAAAAGGGTTCTGCAGATGCCAGATTTCATTAAATGGTGTCCAGAAATCTGCTGAAACCTCCCTGCCAAGGGAGGTTTCTATCAGATGGTAGCACGTCTGGTCTATGACTTTAATATTTGAGGCCACATTCCTAGATGATTGCACTAATGTTTTATTATCTAGACAATAGCATTAATGTTCTATTAGTTGAATGATGACCCATGAATCAGAAAATATGGAATTCGAGGCCTGTTCCTCATAAACCACCCACCCTCTGCCAAGGGAATTTACAGTGGAGGTGACTTAATGTGATTGTGTCTCATGACTAATGATAATTTATTTCATTTTTAATCTTTAATTTAAATAAAAGGAAATGCTAAAAATCAGATATTAAGAAATATGTCAGATCCATTTGAACTACGATTTTCTTTTTTTTATGTTTTAAAGAAAATAAGAAATGGTTAAAACCTAGAAATAATAATAGAATTTGACTAAACAAAACGACAGAAATTCAATGATGGTTGTTATATTTTAACTAGGATTTTCTTCTTTGAATCTACCACTAAATATAAAATCTAAGAAAGAGGTTACTAAGTTTTAAATCTGATAGAAGGCAAGTCATGGCTGCAGACAGGATTTATATTGCATTTGAAGCATAGCAGCATACTTTTTTTTAATTTTAGGGAAGGGTCTACAGAGTGTTCAGGGTCTCATTATTAGACCCTACTCATAGTGATCTAACTGTTTACAGACCCCCAAGAGCTGAGATTACAGGCCTATACCACCACTCCCAGTCTCATTTGCCATCTCAGTGCACCCCAGGGGTGGTGGCACTGGAGCCCCAGGGATTGAACCCCTGGTCCCTGAGCCTGCTTGCAGGCTCTTTAATCTGCTGAGCTATTTGGCCAGCCAGACTATTTCTTACAAGCCCACAGCACAGCCCAAACTGCCTTGCTTCTGCAGACTTGAGGCATTCTTGATCATTCTGTGACTAAGAGTCATTAATGAGGTTGTTATAAGACTCAGTGCCCCTTTAGTTGCAGACACTGGAGCTGATGGAAATGCCCATCTCTTTCTTAATCATTTCACTTCCAAGCACATGCCTTAGTGCCACATGTGACCCAGTGAGGCACAACAGGGGGCAGAACTGAACAAAGAATATTGTCTGCACCATGGTCCTTGTTGACAGGAAGATATGCTTGAAAAGGTATTGTGATGTAGCCAGAGAACACACTGGATTCCATTGCACACGGAGAGTGAAGGTGCCTCTCTGTGAGGCCAGGTGGCCTCATCTCTCAGAGAGCCTTGATGTGCATCTTGCAAAGCATGAGAGACCCATGTACGTGTGGGGAAGTGGTTACTGCAGACAGGAGAAGCAAAAGTGAAAGAAAGTGCAAGAAACAGATCTCCAAAAGTCTCCAAATAAGAATTATAGTTCAGAGATGAGCAGGAAAGAGACAGGATCTACAATAGGAAAGAAACACAAGAGTCAGATCATAGAGAGGCCCTCATTAAAAATTAATCCTGCAAACACGAACACAGGAAATTAGAAAATAATGATACCATTAGAAAATGCCAGTAGGTTAAAAAGCAGTGAAGTCAACACTAGCGGTGCAGGGGCAGCTGGTGCAGAGCTCTCCCCCACAGATTCAGTGAAGCAGGGACAGGCAAGGCACAGGGAGACAACAGACTCTTTCAGGCCCAGGAGAGAAGAAAGAAAATAGAAGAAGCCTTGCAGACTCAAGCTAAAAAGGCCTGCACTTGTCGGCATGTATAACCAATGCCATGAATAACTTCTGCTAATACATAGAAGTTAATATTTTCATGTTTTTAATATGCATTCATTATCTGTTAGTGTTATTATAAAACTAGGACATGTGAGCACAGGCAATTCCAGGAACAAACACAGTCAGTACCGCTGAACTACCAGGTCCACAAACCGAAGACTGAGAGTGAGGCCCACATACGAGGAAAATACAGGAAAATGCTCCGTGCAACTGTGACCTGCATGATCAATGCCTGGCTCTAATTTCAAGCTATAGAGCTTTGGTTTAACTGGGTCTCTGAAAATCTCCTGGCCAAAACCCCTGAAGATATTACTAATTCAAATAGAAACTTTAACTGTTTGTGAGAGTTATCTATTTCCTTTCTTCTTTCCTGGGCCTGAAAGAGTCCATTGCATCCCTGCCCTTTGTTTGTCCATGCCCATTCTATTTTTCTATTTAAAATTACATACTTTGTTTCTGTAAAATCAGTTTTTTTTTCAGCCTATGTGGAACCCAAAGGACAAAATCTACAGAACCTGAATTCAAACACCAATGTCTACAGGGAAGGGACTCTAGGTCCCCGTGGAATCACTCTATGTCTGCCAGCCTCCACCTGGCTTGGAATTAAGCTGTCAGACTCAAGGGCTGTGACACGGACCTCCTACCACCTAGACAGAGATGAGCAAGGAGAACTGGAGCAGCGAGCTATGGAAATTACCACAGAGTTGTTGAGCAGTGTGCGCCTCATTTCAGATCAAGGGAGGTCCTTTTGCTCTGATTCTCTAAAGTTGAATAGGAGGAGATGCATTTGCTGCGGCTGTCTCCTCCCATAGATCTAAAACTGTAGGCAGCATGCAGGAATGCCCCAGACACCTCTACTTGTAGACCAGCTCACCTGGTTACTCTAAGTTATACCTGGTGATGGTGGTGGGATTGTGTCAGAGAAGACACAGGGGCCCAGGGCCCCCATTTCCAATCTGCTGACAGACTGTGCAGGGTCTGAGCCCTTCAAGCACCAGCCTCTTATCATTAGTGGGAACCCATGGACTGTAGGACTCCGGTGCTAACATGAGCCAGATTTCAAATGGTTGTTGTTATGTTTTGATGAACATATGTGGACCTATATGAAGACCAGGAACGATGGAGATACAACGTGTTGGCACCCGGCACTCGATCCAGAAGGCTTCATTTCCATGCGGGAAATTATTTGGTTGGTTTTTATTGTTTAGCTAATTATATGTATCTGTCATTATATAAACATCTACCTGTAGGACAAGGGAGTCATAAAAGGTCTGAAGTAGAGTCTTCGAGATGTAAAAAGTGCCACAGAGCAATTAGAGTATATTTTTACAAGCTTTGTTAAGCAAGTTGTAGAAGTTAAGTCTGGAAAACCAATTTTACATCTCTTTGGAAGTGTTCTTGTTTATTTGCCTAAGGGACAGCTTAGCTCTCATGGTTTGCAGTATTTAATCTCCCTCTCCCTATCAAGCCCCTAAAACAAAATCGTCAGCTTATCAGTAGCACTTTGAAAGCTCAAGTACAGCTGCAATGACTGTAAAGTTTAAATAAAGGAAAAGAAAAATGATCCATTTCTCACTGCAATATATGCTATAGCCCCAATGGTGGGAAAACCAGTTCTATACACAAAGCCCTACACCCAATCAGGGTAAAACTAAGCATCATGCCCATCCTTGTGCTCTGGCACCTGGTAGCTTCTCATTAAAGAACAAACACAGCACCTTACTATTTAGCACATGCACAAATTTTGTAAATAAAGGTAATTAATGAATGAAGACCTGAAGGCTTTGGGACCCGAGTTTTATGCCAGGCAATCTGTCATCACCATAATGAAGGTATTCCAGCTGTGCAGAAGAATCCACATACCTTGGAAGGTACCTAGAAGTACATCTCTGACTTGGAGAGGAGGTGTCACTGTGATTCTCCAATGGCTGTGTTTTTCTCCAATTATAAACAAATGGACAGGGGTGATTTGGTTTTCATATTACCTGCAAGATGCTCCAGGAGTTTACAAGCTATGTTGGCAAAACACGCTGAAATGCATAACTTTGTTGCATCCCATGAGTTACTGACTTACTCCACATGCAGGGAAGCCTCTGTTGACATACCTCACTCACCAGGATGCAGGCTAGGTGGGGTCCCACTGGCAACTGTTGTGGAGTTTCACTTCCTGAAAATGTGCTGGAAGGAAACACACACACACACACACACACACACACACACACACACACACACACACACGC
>PVKA01047121.1:0-14505 GCA_004027165.1 Ctenomys sociabilis | reverse complement strand
AAAAAATTTTTATTGGTGCACATTTTAGTACATAATGACCATGCCCTTTGCAGGGTGGTGACCCTCATAAAGAATCCTCTTTCAAAATACAAAAGAAAGGAGGGAAAAAAAATAGCAATGAAAGAAGGCCAAGAGAATATATACACGGATGTGAGAGGGTAGGAAATGGAAAGAGTCAAGAAGGGTAATTAATGATAAAATAATATTTTATTGTGCAACAAGTAATTTTTCATAGTCACAATGGTATAAGTACGTACACAGGCGTTCTACATCTGTAGATTTAAACAATTTTGGATCAAAAATTAAAAATTGTATCTGTAAAAAAAAAAGGACCCTCTTCATTCTTTTTGTCCTCTTTCCTTCCCTTCTCTTTGTTCTCCCCTACCTCTGAGTCCCCTTCCCCTTGCAAAAGCTCTGTCTCCCTGCTTCCTGTTCTTTTATTTTACTTTTATTGCTCTACTAAGATTGGTAAGAAGACAAACAACTTCCCGCCTTTTGAAAAATCTCTGCCCATCAGCCACTGCATTCCAAACCAGCGTAAGAAATAAACAGCGAGCGCAGACACAGGTGTGGCCTCATAAAAAGTAAGGATTAAAAAGCAAACTGTTGCTAGCTAGATTTCTGGCCAGTTTTGTTGGCAAACACTTGCTGGCAACCTACCACGTGGCAGGGCTCTTCGTAGACCTTACCTGTGCTGACTCATTTAACACTTTCCCAGGTGTTAGAGCCTTAGGGATCTATGTCATTCTCATTTTCCAGATGAAGTCACAAGGCTAATAAGGGTAAGGGTCAACTTTCGCACTCAGGAAGCATTCCTTCACTCTGTCCTGCCTTACAAATGACACCACATCCCTAAGTGTGCTTTGTAGCTCATTAGCTGGACAGATGTGTCGGTTCCTATAATCACTATTTGGGGGCAACATATTAATCTGTCAGGCACTGGGATGGAGGGCTGCATTTTAGTGGATAGTGGGCACCTAGGCAGTCAGAGGAGGGGCTGACGGGTGGCCTTGGAGGGGGTCCCTGGTGCCACTTGCAGAGCCTTTTGGGGGACACCTTGAGGCCTACCTGTAAGGCAAAGAGGGAAGAGGCAGTGAGCAGAGGGATTTGCTCACCTGCAGAGTGCTTCAGAGGTTCCAGAGGCTACTCTGGGCTGGATGTCTTAAGACTTGTCCCCACATGAAAGATATGACCATGTCATCTGGCAAAGCACCTGGGAAGGGGGACCCATGGGTAAGGTTTATGCCCAGAAAGGGCCACAGCTGGGGCTGGAGCACAGCTGCAAAGGGTGCAAGGGCAGAGGGTACCCAACCATGTAGTAATCCTGGGTCTGAGGACAGTGGGAGCGCAGGAGAGGAAATGGGACAGGGTGCCTACAGCCCAGGCTCCTCTTTTGTCCCCTATAGGGAAAAGAAAGCAGCTCAATGTGGCTAGCAGGAGGCACAGTGCCACTGCAGGGCTCCTTCCCTCCTGCCACTCTCTGCTCACAACAGAGCCTTCCTACATAGCCTCTCCTAGACTTGCTCTGAGTCACAGTCCTGGCCCTTACATAGCTCCTAAGAAGAAAGTGACAGAAAGCACCTGCACTGAAAGCTGGCTCTGTGCTGGCCAGAGGGCTCCGTGTGCCAGGGCCCTCCCTGCCCAATCCTCCAGCCAGCTCAGGGCAGGGGTGCTCAGGGCAGGGGTGCTCCAGGGATCGAGGCCCAGAGGTGGGCAGCGCCATGGTTTTCAGGGCGGGCCGAGCCTGCTCCAGCTGCTCACATTGCCTGATCTGGTGATGGCCTTCTCCATGTGACCATGGCCCAGGACGTGGCTTCCATTTGGGCCTGTGCTGCCTCCTCTGGAAACAGGACAGTCTGGGGTCTACCTGCGGGCCCTGACACCATTCTGCAAAGGGGAGTGGGTGGGTGCTTCCAGTGTGACAGAGCACAAGCACTGCAGCCACATGTGCTGCTCCTCAAAACAGATGTGTTTGTTTATTTGTTGGTTTCAACTGGGTCTCATGGTGTGCTCCAGGCTGGTCTTAAATTCACTATACTACCACATTCTGCAAAAAAGACAACAGTAAATGTAGATAAAGGAAAAAAAAAGATCACTGCCCAAACTCCAACAAAATGGTAGGAGGTCAAGCTACATTGCAGCTGTTGGTTTGTCCTGCCAGGTACTTTATAAGGACTCCTGCTGGGTAGGCAGTTAAGCAGACAGATGCCCGACGGTGGCCTCCATCTAGCATGGCTTCCAGCCCCTGGCCTCCCAGCCAGTGCCCGGGGCTTCCTTGCTTGCCGACCCCAAAGCCCAACTCCTCTACCAAGAAGCCACGGAAAGCCTCCGCTGAGCCCTCCAGCACGAGTGCTTCCTCATGGAGAACACGTCCTGTCTTCTGCTTTTGATAAGAACGGGGTTGGAGTGAAGCCCTTCCCCTGGCCCTGTCTCTTTACCAAATGGATTTTTTATGTTGTAAAGCATCATAGAACATCCAGCTCCCTGACCCGGCCATTTCCTAGCTGCTTGACCTTGAGTGGATTATTTAATTGTGCTGAGCCGCCGATTTCTCTTCTAGAAAACACTGTACTGACAAATTCATTAAGTGCCTGCCATATGCCAGGCCATGCCCTAGCACTGAGATACAAAATTAGCCACACAAAAATCATCGCTGCAGAACTGGGTGCTGTGGCAGAGACCTTGTATCCAATCTGCACTAATAGCAAAGGCAGACAATAAGTGAGACAGTGTAACACAAAGTGGGCAGGCTTGTGATAAATACTAAGAACAAAACAAAACAAATCAAGGAAAGGGAATGGCCAAAGGCGCAAAGTGTGTATCTAGGAAAAGCCTTCTTGACACTGCAGTTTTCTAGTAAAAACTTGGAGGAAATGAGAAGCTAGCCATGTGGCCAGGGGAGGCAGAAGAAACCACACACACAAAGACCCCAAAAACATTCAGGGAAGAGCAGGAGAGCTGGCTGGAAGGGGACAAGGTGACAGCAGTAGGGAGGACCAAGTGGAGGGTCTCCTGGGAAGCTGTTCCATGATCCAGGTACAAGAGGACGAGGCATAGACCAGGTTAGGAGAATGGTCAGATTCTGAGTATGTTTTCCAAGGAGAGAGACTGTGTTTGCTCACAGGCTCAGTGTTGGAGGTTCAGGAGAGCACTCCACAGCACTCCAAGGACGGAGACCTCAGAGCCGCTCAGAGGCAGGGCAGCTGAGTGGCAGGTGGAAGGAGCGAAGCCACGGACCCCAGCAGCGGGAGCTGCCGCTGTTCACTCAAAGGCAGAGGCCAAGTGAGAGACTGGTGTGCAGGTCTGCAGTTCACAGGTACCTGCAAGAGGAGGTGACAGGAATCCAGACTTGGAACTCATTGGCAATTAACAGGTGCCACTCACATAATTTTCTCATTTGAGGTCCACCACAGCCTTACAAAGTAGACTGTTTTTCTGCCTCTCTTTCCCAGGAGCACAGGGGTCCACAGAGCCCTCAGCTGCATGAGACAGAGCCACCCTGGAGTCACACTCAGTTCTTACATCCTGATTATCTGCCACTCATCCAGCCAATCAAGAACAGGTCCCAGAGGTAAGTCTACCCCAGGATTTGCCTCCTGCACAGTGCACGCATGTGTAAAAATGTGGTCATCTCAAGATGAGAAGTAGATGCTATGTGTGCTCTAGCTAGACTGGGCGTCCTTTTGGCTCTTGGCTGGCACAGAGAACCTGGAACCCTCTGCATTGCTAGAGGGAATGTGAAATGTGCAGGCAGCACAGAAGATGATGGCAGAAATGTCAGGTTATCTTGTGACCTAGCGGTTCCCCTCTGTGCATGCATCCTAAGGAATGGAGACCAGGGCCTTGAACACATGCTGGCCTCCCATGTTTTGATGACATCAGTCACAACAGCCAAATGGTGGAAACAAGCCAAGTCCATCCACAGATGAAAGGTAAGCAGAGAGTCATCATACACGTGATGCAGTGCTGTTCAGCCATTAAAAGAGATGAAGCTTTGATATATGAGGTGTGATCAAAATATAAAGTGAATGCTATAAAGATTGTATTACAGTAAAAGATACACTGTCTTTTTTTTTTTTTTTTTGCTGAACCAGGGATGGAACTCAGGCCCTTGTGCTTTCCATGCAAACACTTATTCTACTAAGCTATCTCACCAGCCCAATATACCGTCTTTTAAGCCCCCTCAAAATACTGCTCCTTGCTCTGAACACACTTCCTCCAACACTTTCGAGGGCAGCTCTGGCAATCCTCTCAGGAGTGCCTTCAGCTCCACAGTCATGATGCCCTCAGTGTCCATTCAAAGCATTTGCTTCTACCAGAGTGTTTTTATTTGACAAGATGATGCATGTAGAACCACCCTCCAAATGGGCAAGTGGTTTCCTTGTGCATCACACATTGCTTCTGACGGGGCGGGTTCTGCTCTAGCCTTCATCCGCCTTACTCACCAGATGTGGTACTATGCAACTTGTGGCTCTTCCGAGTCAAAATGATGATGAAAGGTATGTGTTTGGGCCTGGAGTAGGACATCACGGCAGCTATGATGGCACAGCTACAGACATTCATGAGAAAAATCCTCCAGAACTGCTGCAGGGCGTGGCAGGAGTGCTGGGATGCATGTTCTAGGCAAGGGAAAGTGTTCTCAAGGGGACTGATGGCAGTGCACCTTTTACTGTAATAATTCTTTAAACTTAAAGATTCACCTTATTTTTAAGCACACTCCATATACTACAACATGGATAGACTTAGGGAATTTTTGCAAACCATACCAATGGCTATATAACACTGTGAATTGACTTAATGGTGGGAATTGTTCTCTTACAAATGGCTAAAATGGAAAATATTATGCTGCATAAATTTTACCACGATATTCCTCAACAATAACAAGAGCAGAGGGAGCAGAGATGGTTTCTCGTTTCCCACAAGGACAGCCTGTGGCTAGGATGGGGAGAAATCCAAGAAACAAAACTGGTCCCTTAAGTGGTAGTGCAGAAGATAAAAAGGTTCCTGAATGAGCTGCGGAGCCAGGCACCAGCCAGTCCTGGGGCTGCTTATCCCTGAGTTCTTCCCTTGGGATGCAGGGAATTTCTGATTTCTCACACCAGTTGCATCAAGATCTTCTGAGGAGTAGCAGGAAGCATGGTAGGACACCAGCATTCCTATGGTTTGACCCCAGATGACATCCTGGTATGGAAGGATGGAACCTCCCAGATCCTGGCAGTGCTGCTTTGGGCAAAGAAGGAGCCATTTCCCCTGGCCTAATGGTGACACACAGTGACTGCACCTCATGCCTCAAGAGCTGACTGAGACCCACCAGAGCCCCTGGCCCATTCCCGCTCCCTTCCCTTCTTCTACAGCAGTTGATCCCAGTGATTCTCCCTGGCTTCATGTAGTGTGACAACCAGCACAGAGCCACCCTCTGGGGAACCACACTGTGACAGAGACACAATGAAGCACTAGCAAGATACAACAGGAAACCTAGGACTGTGGAGATAGTTCAGTGGCATAAGTGCTGTGTAGCAAGCCAAAGGTCCTGAGTTCAATCCTCAATACCCACCCCACCCCCAAAAAGCCAACAACAGGAAACAAGATTCTTAGGATTTAGCAGAGCCCCCAGCCTGAGCAGAAAGCACCCCTGAATATCTCTGGCATTACTGAATGAATAATATTTTAGGTAATAAATGATGAATTCTCAGCTTTTCTGAAGAGACTTAAAAAAAGAAAACAACACTACTTAGGGCAAAGATAAAATGCTAAGATTAAAAAGAAAATACCAAGATTTCGAACAAAGACACACACAATGCATGTGGTGCAGCCTGATTTAGGGACTTCAGGAGACTCTTCTCCCTGGGATTGGTGCCAGCATAAGACTGTGTAGAATTACCTACCTGATTAAATGTGTCCTTGGTCCTTGGGACTCAGTTCCCTGGATTTCGTCATGAGGATTCCTCTCCCTTGTCTAAAATAGCATATCTGACTGAGGGCCTCCAAGTCATTCTCCAAGCTGCCAAGCAGGAAAAAATGTTGATACCATGTAGGATGAACAGCCGCTCTAACGGGTGTGATCTCAGTTGGGAATGTGAGAGTGGGTCTTCTCTGAGAATGCGCAGTCACAGAAGACTACAATTGTCAAGGAAGAAAAAAGGGGTAAGGACTAGAGAGAAGGGGAGGGTAAGTAGGTAAGGACCCAAGAAGGATCCACAGAGCATGTTTCAAACCAGAGAGCCCCATGTTTTAGCCAGAAGCACGAGGCGAAGGCCTGGATGGCGTGCTGACAACTGCTGCACAGCTCTCCATTGTTTCTAAGTGGCAGCTTCTACAGCCAGGACTGCAGCGGAGATGACTTTTCTCTCTCACCACCTCACACCCCTCCTCATTCCAACACTGGGCTGGAGAGATGTGTCTCAGCCTTTGCTCCACAACAAGGTGACATTTCACACAAATGCTGTCGCACCCAACAATGCACCAGTCCAAGAAAGTTTGAGCTACCTTACATATTAACCTTCCCCGACTCCTTGAAGAAACCCTCATTCCAACAAACTGATTTCAATTAAGAGAATGGAAAATGAAGGACAGCTCCCGTCAAAAATTGCTTCTATGTAGAAGAAAAATGTTGGACTCTCTCTCCTCCCTCCTTTCTTCCCTCCATCTATCTCCTAAATCCAGGAAAACCCTTAAAACTTTGCTTCTCCTGTGGATAAACAGCAGTGGCTGTTCCCAGCCTGCAAGTATTTCCCATTTGCCTGCCCCCAGGTGTGAGCTGTGGTGTGTAAGATCTCGAGTGCAATTTGTCACAGCCAGAGGGAGGGGACAGCCAAGGTGTACAGCTGGAGGGAAGATACAGACCAACCCTTCAGAGGGAGTAAAGAAACGACAGGCCCTCTGATGTGCGAGGAGCTGAGCAATGGGCTGTCACTGGCCTCTTGACTAAACTCATTTGCTTTCATGATCTCATTTAAAGCCTCTCTAGAAATTCATTTTTCTTCCACTGTCTGCATCTTCAGGGGACTGGGAGGAATGATGTGGATGCTTATGAATCATTTATTTAGAGAACAAGTGTTACAGCCTGGCAGTTCGTGAATGGATGGCACACATTCTCCTCCTGTCCACTGCCCCTCATCAGCCACTGGGGGTGGGGGCGAGAACGTGCAGTGTGTTCAGGTGTGGAGCCTGGGACAGGAGCCCCTTGATGGGAAGCTCTTCTTCAGGTTGAAAAAAGGCTTTGTCTCTCCCTGTCTCGTGCAGTGTGTGTAAGTGAAAGTGTTTGTGCTGGCTGTGTTTGAAGTCTTCTGAAAGCTGCAGTCAGATGAATCTGGACATGGCTCTGACCTCAACTACATCACCTCTGCGTGCCTCTCCAACCAGCTTTCCTGCTGGAGAAAACCTTTTATCTGGGCCATCTGGCTGCACAATCTTCCCGCAGCAGCTCTTCTTTAGAGGAAGAAGCAAAGGTAGCAAGCCACTGTGCCACAAAGTACCACCTTCACCTTTAAAACCCACACTTCAGTGGGGAAGCAACATCACTTTACACTCACTCCTTCGGCTTTATCTGCACTAGGTGCCCAGGAACCAGGAAATTGTTGAACTGCACTGGGAGGAATTGAGGATGAGGATCCATTTGTCTTTGGCAAAAGCAGTTAGGTCAGCTGCTTCGTCCTCTGTTCAATACTTAGTTTTTCTGGTCCTCTTAGTAGAAACCTAAGTTGATTCAACCCATGAGTGTTGGAGTTGATCTCTGCCTCTCTGCCTCTGTCTCTGCCTCTGTCTCTGTCTCTGTCTCTGTCTCTGTCTCTCCCTTCCTCTCTCTCCACCAGCCCTCATTTTCTGTCTCCTTCCTGCCCATTCTCCTCCCTCTCTTCCTTACTAGTTCTCAGTTGTTCTGAATGAGTTACATGAACAACAGACCACGTGGTGGACCACGCTGTAGAGTGACTACATGAACAATTATAATCATTTGCAAGCTAATGCTTTAAATGAAATGACTAAATCTCCCCTTTTTGTCCCTCTTGTGAGGGACAAACTGCATTCCAGTTTTACCCTCATCCCCTGAGATAACAAAACATAATCACTTTTCTCAAACTGTAAGCCAAAAATCTAATGCAACTCATCTGGGCAGTTCCATTTTTATAGAGGAAAGGCTTTCATCAAGTCCTCAGAAATACCCACTCCCCAAAGGAATGAAAGCCCAACCCATTTGTTAAGCCAACTACTGTTTCCTAGGATGATGATATTGCTAGTTAAATGTGATTTTGTTTACCGTAAGATCTGCTCTAAGAGCTAAGTAAGAACACTAAATTCAATTTTATTCAGTGAAATCCCTTTTAAAAATGAGACAGTCATTTCTAACTTTGGGGGCAGTAAGGAAGACTACTAAAAGGAATTGCAGCAATGCTAGGTAGTCACATGCACCAGAGTGCACACATTTGTGCATGTGCTCATGTGGTTTCTTGATCATCCTCACCTTGGGCTGAAAGGACAATTGCCCGTGGACGGGGCACAATCCTCCACACTCGGGGAAGTAACTTGAATTCCAAAACCCTGTCAACTCTATCATTAAGAAGCCATTCACTGGCAGCTTCAAGGGAGAAGAGCCAGCGGCACCTTGTGAGCCACGTTTGCATGTCAGCAGCTGTGAGTTGATTAGGCAGGCAGAGCATTGCTAAGGCTGACAGAATAGAAGTGCTTCATTCCATGTGGAAAAGACAAGACCCTCGTACGTGGACACTTGTTTCACAGAGTTCACACAGGCCCACTCCTGTGTTCAAGCTACACTGTCTTTCTCAGGCTGTCCAGGCCTTCAAAAATTACTTCAAAACTGATTTCTCTGAGAAATGCTGCTCTGTGAGATTTGCTCTTACATTATTCAACATCCCATTCAGAGTAGCTAGCCTGCTGGAAGAACTCAAAAAGAAACTGTTTCAGAGAGCTAGTCTTTGGCATGCATGTTCAACCACCTGAACTGAGAAAGAAAACTTATGCAATAACCACTAACCATTTCCTGCTTTCTTCACCACAGCTTATGCACCAGCACCAGGCCTTCCTTCTTTGATGGTAATGATTCCTCCGGCTGACTTCCCTTGAGGAGGGTTTGGGCCTGTGTGGATGTGCTGCCAGCTGGAAGAGGAGTGCAGTCCAGGGAAGCAGCGAGAAGGCCACGAAGGTGCCAGCCAGAAGGGGGCCACGAAGGTGCCAGCCAGAAGGAGGCCACGAAGGTGCCAGCCAGAAGGAGGCCACGAAGGTGCCAGCCAGAAGGGGGCCACGAAGGTGCCAGCCAGAAGGAGGCCACGAAGGTGCCAGCCAGAAGGAGGCCACGAAGGTGCCAGCCAGAAGGAGGCCACGAAGGTGCCAGCCAGAAGGAGGCCACGAAGGTGCCAGCCAGAAGGAAGCCACGAAGGTGCCAGCCAGAAGGAGGCCACGAAGGTGCCAGCCAGAAGCTGGCCACTGACTGGCATCTTGGTGTGGCAGGACGGTCTCCCAGGGGGACATAGGAGCAAGTGAGTGGCAGGACTTGTCTTCTGGGAGAAGTTTAGGGGGAGAATGTACCTACCACCTCCCAGTTGTCTCTACCACCATCACCACAAGCCACAAACCTCTTGGTGGCAAACATGGGTGCTGAGCGGTGTCCTGAGCTCAGGATCCAGACAGCAGTTCAGAGAGGTCCTGTGTGCATGGACTTGCTCAAGGTCAGTGGGGTACACAGACAGCTGCTCAGAATGAAGGGCCCCAAGCCCAGGACAGAGAGGGCAGGAGACCGCAGAGGCGGGTCCAGGCATGCCACCCAAGGCAAGGGGCCCTCAGACCTGTCAGTATGTTCTGCTGTCACCTGACCCAGGTCACTACAGGCTGTGGGCTAGGGCTGGGTGCATGGAAGGTTGAAAGGCCAGGGCCCAACCAGGAAGCGGATGACTTAAGCACTAGTGTCCTGCAGAGCAGGGAGCAGACTGCAGTTCACAGCTTATACTCATAAAATTATTCATAAAATATTTTCTGAGTAGCTAGGGGATAGGAGATGGAAGATTCCAGGTACAAAGTAATGCTACAGACATGAGAACCTATTGCCCTGATGCATACAGATGGTACATGCATTGAAATGTCATGCCTCACACCAAAGGGTGCATCCTGGATTTTACTTGTACAAACATTGGTGCACAGTGAGTACTTGATACATGGAAATCAACGTAATGAAGAATGTCATAGAAATAATAAAAACAACAACAGGAAGCTGCTGTTATGGTTATTCTAAGATTAGATGTAATCATGTGCTCTGTTTATTAGCATTTCATATTTTCAAAAGCAAAAAAAGGATCCTAAATGAGCACCTGAACGGAATCCCCTGACAGGAGAGTTTTTGCCTACTTATATGCAAAGGAACTTCAGATCACAGCTACCACAGCAACAGAAAAAGTGGGGACACAAGTAGGTGCTAGTGATAATCAGCGCAGAAAGACCTCAGGGCCCACCATAATCATCCCTTCTTCTAATGCAACCTGGACTCAAACTTTCTTTGAAAATCATTTATTTATTTGGTAGAGGGTCTTGCTATGCAGCTTGAACTCCTAGTGATCCTCCTTCCCAATGCTGGGACTACAGGTGTGCACCACCAAGCATGGTTTTGGTGGTCAGCACGGCTTGCAGTACTGGGAATCGAACCCAGGTCTTTCTATGTGCTAGGCAGGCGCTGAGACTGCTGAGCTAGCTCCCCAGCCCTAGACTCTCAAACTTTTCATACAAAATTTCAAAGGTTAAAATTGTGCTTGGCCCCTCCCCCTTCTCTATTCCTAGTAGTTTACATAGATAAGATCAGCAAGAATGCAAGGACCTTAAAGATGAGAAGGATGACTGTGTGTTCAGCAGAGCCCTTTCCATTTTTTAGAGCACTCTCTCTACTTGAGCACCTGTGGCTGAGGGTCTCTCTCTCTCTCCCCTCTTCTCTTTTGGCACTGGGAATCCAGGACCTTCACCCTGAGCTATACCCCCATGCCTCACTCTTTGCAATGAGGCATGCTTTCCCCCGGATCACAGGCGCCCACCACCATACCAATCTGATTTTCTATTCCCCTTTTTCCCTAAGATCCAGAAATCCCCTCACCACCTGGGATGCTGAGACTCTCACTACCCCATTCTTGCTCTAAGGCCTGATTCTTACTGCCACAGGTGGAGAGCTGATCTGTTATCCATTACCCCAAACATTACCACAAAAATCTAAGTTCTTGATTAGGAAAAACAAATTGGGTAGGATCTGAAAGCTCATGTGTGTGTGTGTGTGTGTGTGTGTGTGTGTGTGTGTGTGTGTGAGAGAGAGAGAGAGAGAGAGAGAGAGAGAGAGAGAGAGAGAGAGCAAGCATGCACATATGTGAGTGTGCACATGGGAGCAATGTATCAACATAAATCAACAGGCTATTGAATTCTGCCCAAGAGCCATATATCTAGAGCTTGTCTGACTCTCTTGGTAGTAACTATTTTTGTCTTCTTTAAAAGAAAGATGGCCAAGAGGAGGTTTGGAAGACAAAGCCAAACAGCAATGGAGATGCGTATCCCCTTTGAGCCCATGACTGAGCTCTGACAAATCTCCTTACCTCAACACTGATTCTTGCATCTGGTGACACCTTTGTTATTGTCCTATAGGAAAGGAGGTGAGGAGTCTGGCGGGGAGCCATTCCGGAGCCAGTGGTCACAGGGACACTTCTGCTGAGAGGTCAACAGTGGTGTCTTTGTTCTCCCTTTCAGTGGGAATTCATCCCTTCTAGTCTTTATACTTACAGTATTTTAGACTAAGAATTTGGCTCTCAGGACACTCTTTGCAAAGAGGCATGCTTTCCCCCAGAAAGCAGTTCTCTGCTCCTTATTATTCTTTAAACATTTCTGAATCCATTGCTATGGTTTACATCTAGATGTTCCCCCAAGCCTCATGCACTCAGAGGTGGGGCTTTGGGAGGTGACCAGGTCACAGGGACACCATAGCTGTGATGGTTTATATCTAGACCTTCCCCCAAAGCCTCATGCAGTCTCAGGCGGGACTGATCGGAGGTGGCTGAAGCTAGGGTTTGAACTGCTGGGACCAAAATCATGATGCTGGGACTTATTCATGGTGTGAGCACTATGTACCCTAAGGGCAGGTAGCCTGCGTAAGATACAACGGTCAGAAAGAGCTACTCCCTAGTCTTGTCTCTTGCAGCATGGTGCCTTCTGCCTTCTGTCTTCTTCCTGCCATGAATTGTTTCTCCTCTGTGATGCCCATCTGCCGAGCCACACTGTCTTGGATTCAGCCAATTGAGGACTGACTCTGCTACAAACCGTAAACCAGAATAAATTTTTCCTCTTTTAGCTTTGGGTGTTGAGTATTTTGTCTTAGCAACAAGACAACTGACTTTCTGTTAGGAGCTGGCCTCTCAGGGGTGTGGCCTGGACAGGTCTATATCTTCAAGATTTCTACCTATATTCTCTTCCAGTAGATTTAGGGTTCCTGTTTTAATACTTAGATCTTTGATCCATTTTGACTTTAGTTGAGTACATGTGATAGACATGGATCTAGTTTTAGTTTCTCTTAGTCACTCTGGGATTTTTTAAAAATAATTTTATTGAGAAACAGCACTGAGACAGTTTCAAAAGTGATTAATAGGACAGTTTCAATAATTAATACACTGCATATTGTTGTCTTTGTAGTGGTCACTAATAGTACAAGATACAGACATGATATCCTGCCCAAACATTACTAGTACAAATCTTTCTTCTCATTGAATTAAGAGAAAGTAGCTGGATACCTATCCTATTTTGTATATAAAGATACAAAATGGTCTTTCATTTGTCTCCCCTTTTTCTGTTTAGTTTTGTCAGAGATGGGTATTCCATTGCCATTTAAATATTGTAGGTGCATGAATTCAGCAAAATAATCCAATATAGTCCAGTAGTCCATAATAAAAGTGAGTTACCCACTGGACTGGCAATGTTAGAAGTTGTTGACTTGAGCCCTTTACAGCTCAGCATATTAATATGGCTCTAACTTTCATAACTCTTATTATATTTTTCTGCTGGATGGTTAAGACTAAAATAAAGCAAGACCTATCTATATAACAAGAAATGTAACTTTTGTATCTACCAAGGTCAGTTAAATCCCCTTAGGATTTACCCTGAAATCCTGTACTGCAGTTAATAGTGGGATTTTTTTTTTTTAACCAAGGATCAAACTCAGGACCTTGTGCTTCTCAGGCAGGCACTTATGCTGCTGAGCTATCTCCCCAGCCCTGGGCTTATTTTTTAATGGGTGTATGAGTAGCCTTGTAGCACCTATCCTTTAGCAAAGGAATCACTCCTATATATCACTGCATTGTTAGTTAACACAAGCATCTGATGTAGTCCTCCTCAATACATTCATGTATACTAACTGATTTATTCACCTATTAAGTGTGTAATGTAGATATCAGCCCATTATCATTACACTGTGGAAACAGAATCTCAGATAGGGTGGTGAAAGTGAGATTGTAGATTCCAAGACTGCCCTTTACCTCTCTATTTCCTTCAGCTCACTGACTGGCTGACTGAAAACATAACCTGTTGCTACCCAGATGTGATTCTACCTGTGCTACATAGTTAACAACAATGACACTAGGAGAAAGGCTGGTTTTTCAGTCCACCTCTGTTACTTACCTAACGTTCTCACAAGTCTCCCCGGCTGTGTCTCTGCTCGGACCTTCACAGGACCTCCAGGGACACAGAATGTCTACACGGCTTTGAGCAGCACTTTGTACAGCAGTTTCAATGAGTACATATTTGTGAGAACAGGGTCTACACATAACAAAATGTTCTTTGTAAACTTTAACCTTGATTGAATCTCTATGTAAATATTTAAATTTTACATTAAAACTAGCTAAAACTTTTCAACTATGGCAGTAAAGCAGTATTTTTCTACAGAAAGGATAATTTTGTACAAACATCAGTATTCTTATTTCACTTGATTAAGCAGGGAATGGGAAGCCAGGATATTTAGAGTTCAAGTGCAGAACCCAGATATTACCAGGTATATGGCAGAATAATTGGAAGGATCAGAGGTAATGCATGTAAAGACGAAACGTACACAGTGGCAGTTAATGAATGGAAGCTATTACTGGCCAGTGAAGCAAACTTATGATTGAAGGAGATGCCTTTACTGCCATAAGAAAATGAAACTAAGATAACATATTGAAAACACTGGTTTCAGAATGATACTTGTTCATTAACATGTATATCCCTACTCTAGTGAGTGAAGGGATTTGAGAAATTGTCTCCTCATTTTGCCAGGGGAATTTCTTGCACAAAGAAATGGATGGTCAACCAGAGGAAATAAAAATGACCACTAAGGCAGTTGATTCTGTCTCTGTCTCTCTGTCTTTGTCTCTGTCTCTGTCTCTGTCTCTGTCTCTGTCCCTGTCCCTGTCCCTGTCTCTGTCTCTGTCTCTCTGTCTCTGTCTCTGTCTCTCTCTCTCTCTCTCTCTCTCTCTCTCTCTCTCTCTCTCTCTCTCTCTCTCTCTCTCT
>PVKA01047120.1:0-14502 GCA_004027165.1 Ctenomys sociabilis | reverse complement strand
TTTTTTTCACAAATATACTGCTTCTTTATACAGCTACTTTCTCTTAGCTCAATGAGAAGAAAGATTCGTACTAATAGTGTATGGACAAGATATCATGTCTGTATCTTGTACTATGATTAACTATTACAAAGACAATAATATGCAATGTATTAATTATTGTAACTGTCCTACTAACTTGTTTCAAAACTCTCATTGCTATTTTTTCTCAATAAAATTAATAAAAATATATGTTGCTTCTAGACACTGTATTTTAAATTTCTATCATTCAACTCACTTTTTATGTACTAGACTCAGGAATTTTGCTTGTGCCATTTCCTTCACTCAGGTAGTTATTTCTTCATCAAAATCCCAGTCATTCTTCAAATGTTAGATCAAAAACAACATATTCAAGAAAAAACTTCATTCTCTTTCCCATGGAGACTCCTATAAGAGTCAGTGGGACATAGTTGACAATGGGACAAAGTTGACAGTATTGAGACTAGTTCCCTAATGTTGGAATCAAGTTCATTTAAGTAACTTCCAACCCTGAGGTTTCCTTACTTGTCTGCTTGATATTCTGCTATTACATTTGTTTGTTCATTTAGTCCCTGGGGATCAAACTCACAGCCTATTGCATGCTGAGCGTGCACTTTACCCCTGAGCTACATCCCCAACCCCAACTGCTTTTAGAGAGTTATCTCACCTACCTCCATGTAGGAAAATGAACACATGTACTGGGTCTAAAGAAAGTATTGTCATTAGAATTTCATTAGAGATCTAGGATTGAGAGATAAATTCTGAATATATCATACAAAATACAAACTTTACTTTTCTGGACTGAGGGAAACAAATTTCTGAGAGTCCAAAGTAACATAAAAATGTGTAAGGACCTAACACTACAAGTGTTTCTGGTCTGACAGTTAATTTTTTTCTGCCAGACAGGTGTAAACTATAGCATCTATTAAAAATATATTTAGTAGAAATTTTGCCTCCCCCAAACCCATGAACTATATTCAAGGAAATCTAATATACAAATAAGTTCCTAGAAATCACAAGTCTTATAGTAGAGTACACCTGTGGTTAGAACTTATAAAATATGTAAACAAAGTCTATTGTATTGTTCTTTATAAAGTTGCTCCTAAAATTGTTTATTTCATGAATTTACTACAGGTTCATATTTGAAACTGTCTACCCAAGACTTTCCTACAGGTTGAGATTCTGTTCACTATTGTGGCAGCTATTTCAGACATTTCCCTATTGAGCACCTTGGATTTACAGATATCTTCTGAAAAATTCATTTCTAGAGGCAGTAATTCCTCCTTACAATCAGCTCTCAAAATGTCCTTGCTCACCTTTACGTTATCACCTGCTGCCATTAGATCGCTGGTCCCATCATCTAAATTTCTGTCACGAAGGTTATCAACACCACCTTGTGGCAAATTTCATTGGACCATGTTGGGTCCATATTACTTGATTTCTCCATGGAACTGACCGTGGGGACCACTGTCCTGCCTTTGAGCTGTGTCCTGTGGTTTCAGTGACCTTTCTTTATTCTCCTTCTCTTCACCCAGTGGCTATTCTTCCTCCAATTTTCCCCACAGGCTGCCCTTTCTCAGCCTTCCTGTGAAAGCAAGGGCTTCCTAGAGCTCAGTTGCCCTACCTTCTTCCTTCCAATGCTCCTAAGCAATGTGGCTTTGCCAATATAGAGCTACCTCAGTGCTTAAACTTAATTATTTTCATAATGTTGGTCTGAATTGGATGAGAACTAAATCATATTTCCCCAGCAAGTCATTATTGAACCTAACCACTAAACATAATTTGATTCTCATCCAATTCAGTTTCCAACCAGAATCATGGAAATAATGAAGTTCATGAACTGAGATACCACTGCCACTGACCTCCCACCTGTATCACCATCTCAGGAAGATGCATTCACATTTAGCCGTGGTCAGCAGGCATCCAAGATTCCTCTTCCCTCATCCCCTACCTCAGAGCAGGCACCAGTTCCTCCTAGTTCTGCCTCTTAAATCCCTCCTATTGATTTACTTTCTCCTCACCTCATTGCCTCCTGGTGAATCCCTCTTCTTCCATTCCCACCCTTCCCATCTGTCCTTCCACTGTTGCTAAAGTAGCCTCAGAATAGCACCGTGCTTCACTCACTTATGGTCAGAGTAGTTCAGTTGCCTTAAATCCCATATAGGATGTACCCTAGGCTCTTGATCCAAGGATATGAATTGGTCCCTGCTTATCTGTCCTCTCCTGCTTCTTGCTCATCATGCTTGGTGACTGAGAAATTCAAAGCCATGTACATTTCCCTAAACATGTGGCCCTCTCAGGCTTGCTCACTCATACATCTGTTGTCTTCTTTGCCAGGACTGCCTTCTTCTTGCTGGTCTTCTTGGAAGCTCTCTTACTATTTAAATTTTAGCCATACATTTCTTTCCAAGAAAATTTTGGTTCTCTCAGACAGTCTTAGGTTCTACTTCACCTATGTGTTCTATATACCTAGTACATGATAACAACTATACTTTATCTCACAAAGAGCCAATAATGAATTAATAACAATCAAATATTACTGAGGACCTACTACATGCTAGGCACTAGTTAAGTATTTGTCACTCATCTTTGACAAAGTCATATTTGGGTCTATTGCCACATTCTTTAGCTTCAGTGCTGTTGACAGTTTTGGAAGGAAAACTTCATGTTGTGGGAGTCTGTCTTATGCATTTCTGAAAGGGCTGTAAAGGTGTCCCTCACCTCTACTCCCCAGATGCCATGAGTATTTCACTTTGCAGTTTTGGCAACTAAAACTATTTCTAGGTGTTGCCAAATAGTCTGACAGATAAAGCAACTCCCCTGGAGAAGCAACAGTGTGTTAGACTTTCAGATACAACAGCATCCAATGAGGATTCAAGGCAGCATAAAGAAAGGAAATTAAATTATTTTGAGATTCTTTCTATAAGCCATGGGCCAAGGTCCTGTCTCACTGATCTACACTGGCTACCTTGGCCCTATGTCTTCTTGTCTTGGCTGCCCTCAGTAGTAGAATCAGTATCCTGGGCAATCTCAAAATTGTGGTCGGAGAGCCAGCCAAATAGCTCAGCGGATTAAAGCATCTGCTTAGGCAGATGCAGCAACTGGGGTTAGATCCCCGCGTGCCATGTGAGCCCTGTCCACAGGGCACATTGAGATGGTAATTGAGAATGGACATGTTGGCATATGCCTGCAATCCCAGCTCTTGGGTGGCCAAACCCAGGCGGATCACTATGAGCCCATTCTATGTAGTGAGACCCTGTAGACACTGTACACCCTGTAGACCTTGTAGACCCTGTACTAAAATATAAAAAAAAATGTGATGAAGACAGACCAGCCTGGATGTGGGAACCACTTGAACCATCATTCACACATACAGTGTGGTTTTAAACATCCACAGGACTATTGCTCTGCTGGATGGAGCTTCTGTGTGGACAAATAAATTGAAATCAAAGCATTATCATGGCAGAGGCTAAGATTTCAAGCCTGAATGATTCTGATCTTAATTCCACAAATGCTCCTCCAGGGGCCTCTGTGACATAAAGTGGTGCCCTGCAGAGACACAGGGATGGATCTGGGCCAGCCTCCACCTCCAGGTGCTGTGGTCTGCCACACTGCTACCTTGGACAGCACCGCATAGATTAGCCTTTCCTACAACATCCGAGAATGGTAAAAAAAAAAAAAAATTGAGTTTTAGGGTCCCAATTAGGTACTTTTCCCTGTATGCTTGGAGTTTTCCAGGGACTTTGACTTATCCTTTTAAGTTCTTCTCTCTGAAGAAATGATACAATTATTTACTGAGCCCGAATCATGCACTGGCTTCTCTGTTCAGGCTCATTTAAGACTATGAAGAATGTATTGTTATCTCATTTTAATGATAAGGGCATAGAAACTTATAAAGAATAAAAGAATTTTCTTAAGCCACAAGTGGCAAAACCAGACTTTGAATCCATGCTGGTTTCACTCCAAAACCTTTCATTGCTATCCTATGTGAAAGAAGATGAATTTGGAATGACAGTAGGACAATAGAAAGTTGTACACACAAACTCAGATCAACATGCCCAGTGGACACAAGAGAAAGACGCTCTTTCTACTACTTGAATTTCTCATGGAAAGAATCACAGATAGATGATTAATGCAGAGAATTCTAATCCTTCCAGGCTAAGCCAGAGGAATCTGGGCAAAGAATACAAAGGAGGATTTCTGATAAAAAGAAGCGGTATTGATGGATATTACCATCTGTCGTTAGTTGGAGAACATTTTCCAATGCCAGCAGAACAATTTAACAGATCAGCAGAACCAACACAGAGACCATGGAGTGAAAGGCGTATGGCCCACAAGTCTGTATCAAGAGGATCTTGCTTGTAGTGATCCCTAAGAAGTCACAGTAATGTTATGATACTGCAGCCATGTAATCCATGTTATGATAAGAATATGCTTCAGGTCCAGAAAAAAAAAAAAAAAAAAAAAAAAAAACCGATTGACAACTTCATTAGAGCAAATCGCTAAATTCCACTGATGGATTCATGATTTACCCAGAAGATGGACAAGAGGGTCAAGGAGTAGTGATACATCCCCTCCCCCAGCGAGTTTTACAGTCCTCACCGATTTCTGTCCAATGAAATATTTTCATTTGGATTATTAATATAAACATTATTGATTTCATGAAGTTATATTCTTTCTAAAATTCTAACACCTTGGCCAGCAAACCTTGGTCATCACATCTTTAATTTCATTACCATGAGTAAAGGAAATGAACATTATGTAAATGTGGATTAATCAGCCATAATATGGGGGAAAAATAGCTGTAAAGGAAACCTGTGTTGCTCCCCACTGTGGCAGCAGCACCCTCGGTGGAGAGAGGCACAAGAGGCCCAGATGCCCTTGCCAGAAGACCGTAATGACCATTTTAGTTTCATGCCATTATACTTAATCAAGCCTTCCTGATTTTGATCCCACATGTATTGAGTGAATAGGAGCTGGGGGAGGAGTCTCAGTTACTGTTCTTTCATTGCTGGGACAGATACCCAAAATGAAGGAAAGAAAGTTTTATTTAGCTCACAGTCAGTGGGGATTTCAGTCTGTCCTCAGCTTATTTCAAGTCAATGTAGCACATTGCAGAAAGCAAACTTTCATTGCAGTAGCAAAGAGCAAGAGCCAAGGGAGTAGCAGCAGCTCAGGCAGCTAGCTAGCCTCTCTCCCTTCCTTACTCTGTAATGCGTAGAATCTGCCCCCGAGCACCCACATCCATAATTCCAGCATTAGATTGAGAATTAATCACAAACTCCAGAAGCCACCCCATGACTTCATGAGACTTTGGGGGGGGGGGCAACTAGACACTAACCATTACAGGGAGTTAGGTTATGCCACCTTTTGTACATTTATTTGAACCCCTTTTGTTTACATAAAAGCTGAGATGTTGTTAGGCTAAAGTCTCAAATCCTGGGATTCAGTTATAAACAACACAGCTGGTATACTCAGCAGACAATGGTGCTTGGTGCATGTTTTAGTTACTTTTCTCATTGCTGGGACAAAACACCTGGCACTTAAAGTTAGAGGTGGAAAGGTTCACCATAGCTCACAGTTGGTAAAGGTTTCAGTCTGGCCGGTTGGTTCCAAAGCAGGGTGGCAGAGCAGAGGGACACTGCAGGAGAGAAACAGCCCAAGGCTTGTCAGGGCAGGCAGAAGTCAGAAAGCAGGCAGCAACAGCCAAAGTCCCCTTTTGTCTCTCCCTTTATATCCTACCTATTGATTTGCACCACCCATATCTGGGTCACACTCTTAATTCTCATTCACACCCCCTAGATCCAGCCATCTCTGAGTGCATGAGGCTTTGAGGAGACATTTAGGAATAATCTATAACAGCAGTGGCAAGAAAAAGGCACAGGTTACCAGGGGACAATGTAACATGCTTGTGTCCTCCTCTTTATTCTTTGCTGCCACAGAACTGAAATGTACACTTAATTTATGGCAGCCAGACAGGCTTGTGCTTGGAGGCGAGTTTCTTCTGCTCCCTGCACACTTTTTGCTATGTCCCACTTTGGTGAGGATCAGGGACATCAGTGAAAACCCGCTTAAAATAAGGGATAACAGGAGTGTTGAGAGTTCACCAATCACCAGAGAAGAAGCCCTGAGCCACAGTGAGCCAAACCCAGTGCTAGGACCTGACACAGTAGTGATGCTTGTTGGCACTGTGTGGCAAGTGACACAGCAGTGTACCCTGATCCAGCTGTGCCGCTGTCATGTGTATGTTTGTGAGCAATAGATTGCAACATTTCTCTGAGCCTTTTGCATAACTAAGAGCTGTTCCCTAAAGTAGAGATAAGGGATCTTTGGCCTTGAGCCCTATAGAAATGTCAGGGATTAATATTCATCTAACTGTGATAGCTATTAATAAACCAAATCCATGTGTATACAAATACAAAAAGAACCCCTGGGTCTCTAAATCTGTGGGGAGAAAATATATCTGCAAAAGCTAAGAGCAAGCACAAAGGCTCTATGCCATCAACAACTGAATTTCATTGAACTAGATCTGCATCCTCTATCTGACAGACCCAGAGATACTCGGGACATCTGTGCTCACCTGTTGTATCCCCATAAAGATTTTCAGAGATAATCCACTGATTTCTCAGAGTTTATTGATTTCTTTTCTTTTTTGTCTAAGACAAATACCCCTCTTAGGTCCTAGATTCTAACTCTCTCACTTACCTGAGCATTTTTTCCAGCAATTTTCTTTCTTCTTACACCATTGGCTTTTCTGTTTCTATTGGATCGTTGCCACAAGCTTATACATGTGCTATTATTTTTCCCATCTTGAAAACAAATGGCTGTTCTTCTCACCATTTGTCTCTCCACCTGCAGCCCTAAATTTTTGCTCTCTTCAAAGTGCTATGTGTACTAGTTAGGTACTTTCTTCTTTTCTGTCTTAATCATGCCAATCTAGTTCTTCCCCCAGTTGCTCTTCTTATAGGTGTCCCTTACATACATACTCCTACGTACAATGACTGAAGTTGGGGTTTTGTTTTTGTTTCTAACCCTAACTCTAACCCCTAACCTTATCCCTAACCCTAATCCAAACCCCAGCCCCAACCCTGACCCTAACTTCCCTTCAGTTTTGATCTAATGACCTACCTACAGCATTTAGCAAGAGCTGCCTGGCCTTTCACTCCACCCCACTGTCCTTTCCTGGCTTTCTATTTAGTCCTTTCTCTTCACATCTCCTCCTGACCAGTGATTACACTTCTCCCCCACTTTGTGTCTACTCTCCCCACAGCTTTATTCTTATTCCTTAATAATCTTATCCAGCCTCACTCTTGCAAATCCCCTCCAGCCTGCGATGACCCCCCTATTTGTGTCTGCAGCCCAACATTTCTCCTAACCCCACACCCACTCCTCCAGCACCTAGTGGACCTCTCCACACTGCCATGGGCATGTCCCAAACCTGGCTCCTGACCTCCAGACCTGTGTCAAGCATCTATTTTCCTGTCTCAGTTGATAACAAGTGTATCTTTCTAGCTGCTCAAACTAAAACTTTTAATTCATTATTGACTTCAGGGTTGCTCTCACACTTCCCACCTACCATATGTTTGGGAACTCTATATTTCAAAATACAATCATAATTTTTCTGTTTCTTGCTGCTTTTGCTGCTAATCATTGGTTAGAACTACCATGACCGGTTCACTCTCTTGGAGAGATGTGACAATCTCCTGATGACACCTTTCCTTGAAGATTGAAAAGCCAACAGTTTTTAAATTGTGTGATGGACAAAGGAGAGGGGGTGCTTTATTATACTATTCTGTCTGCTTTTTTAGTTTCAAATTATCATAATGCTACATCTTTAAAATGAAATAAAAATAAGTCAGATCTTTTCATCTCTGTGTATTCCCTTGCCTGGACTTCTACCTCACTCTAGAAACTGGCCAAAGTCTTCTCCTTTCTTGTTCTTCACTCACTCCAGGGACACCTTTATTGTCCCTCTGCGGGCCTGTGGTTAGTCTGCTGTCTTTGCTAAGAACCCTCTTCCAACATATCTGTACCTCATAACAATGTTGCTCAAATATTATCCTCTTAGTGAGCTCATACTGTTCATCTAATTTAAAACTGCATTCTTGCTGAGCATGGTGGTGCATGGCTATAATCCTAATATTCAGGAGGATCTCTATGAGTTTGAGGCCAGCCCGGACCACAGAGTGAGCTCAAGGGCAGCCTAAGACAACCAATCAGTCAATCAACCAATCAATCAATCAGTCCATAAATACATACATACTGATAAAATACATAAACTTGAGACTTGTATAGGTAAATGGATGAAACAAGAGAACTTACTCCTAAGTGAAATAAAGTCAGGCCTGCATGTACAAACATTGTATTGTCTCCTTAGTTTAATAACCTGAAAGAGTAAATAATATCTGATAGGTACAATGGATATTATAAAAGGGAAAGAAACTGTTCAAAGGGAGGGAACAACTGAGATGAGAGAAAGGAGAAAAGACAGAAAGAATAAGGGAAAAAGAAATACATATGCATATGCACAGGGTAGCTTGGATGATTGTGGCTTGGATAATAGCTTGGATAACTGATTTCTGCTGATCTATTGAAAGGAGGTTAATTCTTAAATATTTTTCTTTCTCCTTTTTAATTTTTTTTATAATTTTTAACCAATCTTACAGGCTCACACCTGATGATCTGAACAACTATTTTGAAGACAATAATATACAATATAACAACCATTGTTGAATTCCTATCATTTTGTTTAGTGAAATTTTACATCATTTCTAATGGTTTTCTTTACATTGTTTTAATATATATATATATATATATATATATATATATATATATATGAATTACTTTCTAGCATACAAAATCATTCACTTATTTGTTTTCATTATTTATTGGATTTTTATTGCTTTTGCTGCTCACTCATTGTTGTCCATTTTCCTACCTGTGTCCTAAAACACAAGCTCCTCAGAAACAAGGACCTGTTTGCTTGGTGTACGTAAGTATGCTGACCACCTAAAGAGTAGCACGGTCCAAAGCCAGAACATGTAATATGTGACAATTAATATTTGTTTAATGAATCACTGGATGAACAGGAAAGCAATAAAATACACTGATTTTGACTTGTCCCCCCATGTATCTTGCCCTCAGGAAGAGGATGGGCTGAGCATGCCATCATAGCTGCTTCTGGTCCATTTAACAGTTGTTTTGTTGTGGTTATTAAATGGCATGTGCCAGTCTTCGTGCTACAGTGACTGTATCAGGCAGTGGGCTTCTCTGTTCTGATTGTCCTCCATATCTTAATATCTTCAGAGACTTGGAAGGGCTAACATACAAGCCTAACAGACCTGCTTTCCTTAGCACCATGTAGCTTTACTGACAATAAACCCAGCAGTTAGGAAGAAGCAGACTACAGGCAGACAAGCACACTTTTATCTCGTAGGAAACACGGAAACTGGTCAGGAAAGTGCTTATTCCACTGAGCCATCTCCCAGGCCCCCAAAACTGGTCAGTATGGTCGGTGAACAGTGGGTCTGCACAGGTGGGGTAATGCAAGGCAGAGACTGAAATGCATGGAGCAGCCAGGAGGAACGAGGTCTGTGGGAGAACAGGTCCTGACTGTCACTTCTCACTTGGAATCTCTGTCCCCAGAGGGCCTAGGGGATCTCCACCCTTCCCCCTCTGTCTTGGTCTCTGTCTCTCTGTGTCTGTTCTTTCCTTTGCCTTTACACCTTGTGGAATCTTGAATCCTTGAAACAAATCCTTTACTCAGGTCTGCTCCCTGTTCATTGAGGTGGCATCTTTGCGACATTCTGATCGAAACACAGCAGTGAATTCCAGACATTGGCCCAAAGTGATCAATACAAACTCCCGTGCTGAATTCTCAGAAATATAGATTCAAATGTAAATGTGACAGGAGCTAGGAACATGCTTTCAACAGCTACTTAGATTATTTCAGTTTGCAAATCAGTTTGGGAAACAACCATGGCATTATTTCCAGAAACAGAGGCTCAATGTATTTCTAAAGTATGAAGGTGGGTCTTTTTAAATTTTTGGGCAGAATTTACATTGCAAATATAAAGGCATGTCTTATTGCACATATCTATACTAGCTCCTTCCTGGATGCAAGTGCTATACGAAAGGTGCAGCAATCAACCTCAATAACTTTCAGAGTTTCTCCCAAAAGCCTTTTTGGAGACAGCCAAACTATGATCTGTGTATGCAAAATAATCATATGAAAAAGAGCAAAGCCCCTCCTGTGGCAGGTAAGCAGCACTATGCTAATTCCCTGGAGGTCACTTAGTCCTACACTAGGGTCACACTGACAGAGGGATGGATGGGGGGTCCTTGATATATTTTATGACTCTTAATAACAGTCCAAGTGATGCAGCTGAGATAAAAGAGCTAATCAAATTTCACACTCCAAGGCGTGAGCTGATTATTGCCGGGCGGAGGGAGGATTTACTTCCTGAGGTTCTGAAAAGCGCAAGTAGCCAGGGGCACTATGTGAGCTTCACACACTGCTGACCACCTTCCAGAAGGCAGCTCCAGGGGTTGGCATGCCCAGTGTCAGGGGCTTGATGTTCACAGTTTCTCAGCTCAAGGACAGAGTGAGGCCTGAGGAGAAGCTCCATGGGGGCTTGTGTGCTGGAACTCGGTCCAATCTAGAAAGGAAAGAGAACCCTCTGGACCTTTTTTTTTTTTTTTTTTTTTTTTTTTTTTTTTTTTTTTTTTTTTGTTTTTTTTTTGTTTGGTGTCTTAGCTGCTGGAAGAATCAGTCTTATCATGTGTGATCTCAAGGTAATCTGTTTTCTCAGTGCCCTTCTAGAATATAATGATAGAAAATGCAGAAGACTTTTCGAGAAGCAGACTTGGCTGTTGCAGAGTAAGTGAGCCATGGAGATGAAGGCCATCACTGTGTCCTGTCCCCAGATCTTCTCTAGCTCTCCAGAGCTTCCTGGATGAAATTGAAGCGAGCCTAAGTTATGACTCCCAGTATACCCACTATGCCCTCTTCACAGTCCTGTGGCTGAAGACAGTCCCCCTGTAGGTAGGCTGTCCCCTCTTCACTCTTGCTAAGCAAATCCTACTTGTTCTTCGGCTCTTAGTTAAAATCAGTCTTCCTCTCTCCAATGTCCTTTTTATTTACCCCAGCCACAGAATCCTTGCCATCTTCAGAATTCTTTTTTTTTGTTTGTTTGTTTTGTTTTTGATACAAGGCCCCCCTAAGTGGTTCAGACTCATAGTGATTCTCCTGTCTCACCTTCTGTGTATAGGTGTGTGCCATCATTCCTGGTTTTGGGGCCAGCATGGTGCTCCCAGGGTTCTGGGGCTGGCACGGCATGTGGTACGGGATCGAACCCTGGTCCTTGCTCTTTTCAGGCAGGTGCTTAGACTGTCGAGCTGTCTCCCCAGCCCAGAACTTTTTATAATTGTTCTACTAAGCATGTTCATGTACACAGAGATAATCTTTATCCTTATTTAAATGAATAAGTATAAGCCAATGTATTTGAAAGAAAGAGATCTTATTTTAAAGATGGGCCTTCATCTCACCAACATTAGCTAAGTAGGGAAAGTTCCTTGCTTTCCATTAGGCATGCCTTCTTTATCTGTTAAATGCAGAAAAAAACCATATGTTGTGGTGTAATTTTTAAGATTAAAAATGAATATAACTCATACGGCACATAGTAGGCATTTGACACATTATTAAAACTTTTAAAAGTTTTCATATGCACCTATTTACCAATATAAGTTTAAGCTGCTTAAGGATAGCATTGAATCTTACACTTTTCATAGTCTTCTTAGGTTAATGCCCACAGATTGTTTCCAAAATACATACAGAGAGCAAGCTTTCACACCCATGGTAAATAAAACGTCTTTTGTTTAATAGTTCCAAAAGCAAATGATAAGTGGACTGTAGATTCCAGTTGAAGATGTGGAATCCAGATAGCTTGATATTTGAAATACAGGGATGGAATCTGTATTGCAAGAATAAAAATTTAGCAAAAATTGAAACATGGGATAGAAATCTTTCCATTTCCCAAAACAAGGAGGAAGAGAGTAGGCAAGAGACCCCAGAAAAAGAATCAGGACAATGGGTTCAGATATCAGAAACCAGCGATAAGAACAACTTTATAATAAGCTCAAGTATTCTGGCTTAGGATGAAAGCTTTCTTTAGGTGTCTGTACAGGGAAGTAGCCGTTCTTGTATAATCACTCCAGGCAAATCAGGAACCCGAAAGCATTTGGCTGAGTTATGTTTCAAAAGCTTCCTTTAGGAAATGATGGCACACATTTAAAAAACAAAAAACTAAACAAGCAAAAAATTTCCAAGGCACACAACCTGATTTAATTTTAGACTTCTCTAGGAACAACCATGCTGTCATTGTATGTACCAGAAAAAGACAGAGAGAACTGATGGCCTTTGAAAACAAACATAGAAGGGACTACTGCTGTTGCCTAGTGTCTGAAAGCTAAGTCACATCCATCATTCCTTATTTGCATTCCAGAAAAAAATAAACCATCTTCCATTCACCCATCTACCTCCTTGGGCCATTCTGTTCTTGTTTTCAGTGGTTTAATTCTTTCTTGGAAGTTTTCTGTACGTGTACCTGGGGAAAACATGCCTTCCTGGGTCAAGGCCAGCTCTCCCATGTCTGGGGTGGGCCCTCAGATTTACTGCTGGAGCCTCACCTTGAATTTCTCTTCTACCATCAGGCATTGCACTACCATCAGCCTTGGAAAAGCCTCATAACTCAGGATGACAATATAGAGACCATTAAGCCTACATACTTCAACAAAACTGCCTCACTGCTGTCTCTGCTTCAGGTTATAAAGATTTCTCACAGCTCACACAGGCCTCCCTAGCACTGGAGTTGATGGCTGGCCCTCAGAAGGCCACTTCCAAGACCAAAGACATTTTTTTCTCAAGCCCTCTGCCTACAGAGGCCTCAAAGTACTGCACAGTAATTTTGATAGCGATTGCTTGGAGATATTACCCAAGCATGGCCCATTCCTTAGATCTCAAAGCTGGTGATCAAATCTTGTTTAACTACCTTAAAACATACCCTAATTTATATCAACACACTAACATATGAATGTCAATTTCTCCCATTCTTATGATTGGTGGAAATCCACAACCTTCATTGCAAAAATCCACAACCTTCATTGCAAAAATCTACTCACTAAGTTCATGATGAACTGAGGTTTATGGCATAAGTCAAGATGGCCAAGGTGTCTCACTGTCCTGCATACTGTCATATAACAGATAAGTTCTTGGGTCCTGATGGAGAAGGCATTTTTCTTGGACTCACAGAAGTTGAGCTCTACTGAAACTACCAGTTTCCAGTTAAGCTTGATCAAGACCTCTCACCAGCTCCCTTTCCTCAGCCCACAGGCCAAATTGAACCACTAGGTAAAACAGCAGAAGTTGCAGGATGACATCATAAAACAGCAATATTTTAAAGGCAAGTGACAAATCCAAGAGTGTATACATCAAAATTTACAAGGATAAATGACATTTGCTAAGGACATTACCAAAGGACCATTTTCCATGCTGCTGCAGCCAAAGGGGACAACATGAGTCCATCTCAATCTCCTGTCCCTCTCCAGGGCCTGATGTTGGAATCTTAATTGTGAAATGCTGTATAGTTTCACAAACTAAACTCTAAGGACTTTAATTTAATATGCACTGGCATTTATTTTGAATTAAAGCTCTACTTCATTATCATAACAGATGTCTGCCTGTTTAAACTTCTCATAGCAGTGTTCCTATAAATCAGCTGTGGCCAAAACAACTTTTTGAAATGTTCAAAATGTTCTGTTCAATGAGAAGCTACTTATGGCTAGTGAGCACTGGAAATGTGTTTGGTGAAACTGAAGGGCTAAGTGTTATTTATTTAAATTTCAATTTAGCCACAAGAAGAGAGTGGCTGCCATATTGAGCAGCACACGTTCTAGATGCTCATGAGGGGGATTGTGCTTGCTCCCCCCAGCATTTTGTTTTTGTTTTTTTTTTGGTTTTATTTATTTTTTTTTTCATTTATTTTTATTTTATTAAAATACAAATGTCAATCAGACAGTTTCAAGACACCTTAACCATACACATTCAGTGAATTAATACATTGCAAACTGTTTTCATAACGTTTTGGTTTTGTACAAGGTGCATACATGATATTATATTTACAGATATTATTTTAGCAGATATCTCTTATCAGTGAATTAAGAGTGTAGTTGCTTACTTATCTTATTTTTTTATACCTGAATTATATCAAAAATTCAATAATTATTTACTGAGTGGATGACCATAGTACTAAAAGCCAACATAATATCCTGTCCAACCACCATTAGTGCAGATCTTGCCTCTCATAGAATTATGTAGAAGCACAGCGTTATCTATCCCAACTGTACTGTCTATACACACACATCATGATTTTTTCTTTCTACAACCCTTCCTTTGTCTACACCTGTCAAAAGTGGGCACTCCATTGACAT
>PVKA01047119.1:0-14505 GCA_004027165.1 Ctenomys sociabilis | reverse complement strand
TGGGTGGACATGGGGCCTAAGACTGCTTTTTGTTCCTTCTCTTTGTCATTTTTTGTTCTACTGATTTTTGACCTTTGGTGTAGAGCTTAGATAGGGTTATTACCTTAGCATCAGGTCAGGATCTAGGAAGTTCAGACTCCTCCAGATGGGTGTGGCTTGGGTCTGGCTGTTTTGCTCCACTTCTTCCTGCTGCAGCCTTGCAGATAAACGCTTTGTGTCATTCTGGCAAGATGTTCTGCTCCTGAATCAGCTGGGTGGGTCTTGCCTCTAGCCTCTTTGCAGGGAGTTCTGCTGAAGGGTTCCATGCTGGGCGTGCACTCTGGGTCACTTCAGGATACGGCAGCCTGGGCGGTCTCACTCACATGCTGGGCCTGTGCTCTGGGTGTATTCAGGATCTGGCCTGAAGTTTATTTTAAATCATGCACTTTGAAAGATTACCCAAATATTTATATTGAATTTATAAGATATTCAAATTATTTATATATTAAAAAGTGAAAAGGTATGCAAGTAAAGGTTTGATTGTAAATTATATATAGTTTATTTGCAAAACCTATACTTTATTGCATAGCTTTTCTTTCATTATCTATATAAGAAGCCTAACATTACAAAAGTGACATTTCTGATTTTTATGTTCTATATGATGCATGTGTTTTTGTTCTTTCTTTTCTTTTCTTTTTTTGAAACATGGCCTCACTATGAGATCCATAGTAGCCTTGAGCTCACTTCATATAGCCCAGGCTGGTCTTGAACTCAGTGTTCCTCCTGCCTCAGCCTCCTGAGTTCTGGGGTTACAGGCATGTGCCATCACAACCCACTCATTGCATGTATTTATTGGCCAAAAAAATCCGAATAATTTTAATTGAGGTTTCCACATGATTCTGCCTTTACTTCTTGAAATAACTACGACATGTAGATCAGTCCTGCTGCTACCTCAAGCCACATTTCCCTATAATGCCATGC
The DNA here is from genome assembly GCA_004027165.1 of Ctenomys sociabilis. NCBI lineage: Eukaryota > Metazoa > Chordata > Mammalia > Rodentia > Ctenomyidae > Ctenomys > Ctenomys sociabilis. Next base: position 13,545 of record PVKA01047119.1, on the reverse strand, counting down.
CTGGAATGGGCCTGCAAAGTAGCCAAGGAGCAACAGGCTGTAAGAGGGACTTGGGCTCTAGACTTTTCATTTAGCCCATTGAAATTCTCTCTCTAGCTTCTTTTTTTGTATGTGCTTGTGTAAGTTTCTAAAATACCAGGTGTAATTTTATGGTTTTGAGAGTGAACAGTAAAAAGATTTTTAAATCACTAAAAATAGAAGATTGGAAAGAGGCAGTATCTTTACCTTTCTTGTTTCTTCTAAATGCTCATCATTAAAATCCTGAAACTAACCTGTTTGTACGTAAGTGCACTGTGTCTAGAAAATAGTTCAAAATAGCTGACATAGATAATAAAATAGAAGTTTTAATTTTAATATTTAAGGAATGCTAAACATTTGAATTTGTCTTTCAAAGATACTTACTATTTGATATTCCATAGGTAATACTATTTTATAACAAATATTAATTTGAAAGTTATTAACCAAAGCAAACATATGCAAGAAGGAAACATTAATTAATCTTTTTACTTTAAGGGAACAGATGCTACTTGTGTTGCTCAGAGTCACGGAGTCTGTACTGAAGATGTCATCACAAGCTTTTCTACAGTTCCAGGGGAAAAAAAATACGACCTTGGCAGGTCGACTTGCAGGACCACTTTTCCAGGCAATAAAAATAAATAGATGAATAGATATGTATTTTTTTTTTAAGAGTTCACTGAACCCTGAACCCGTTTCCTGGGAAAAAAATTTAATTAAAATCGGTTCATTTTAAGGATCTTTTGTAGTGCTACATTAAAAGTTGATCATTTAAATAGGCTATTTTGGCATACAAACCTACAATCTAGCATAACAATGGTAGATTTCTAAAGTCTAAGATAAGGTGTCATAATGAAGGATGAGGATATTTATTTTATCTGTGGCATATTTGTGTATGATTGGCAAAATCCTGGCAGAAGACTTCAGAAGTAATGACTGATCGTTTGCTTTAAGATTTTAAGTCTCTGGGATTGTTACAAAAAAAACTTTAAGTTATTCTGTAGTAAAAAAGTAGTAAATAATCAAAATTCACTCTTAATTCTGTTCCATAGACTTTATTGTCCTTGCTTCTTAACTAAATTATCAGTAGTGGTTTGATTATACAGGAACTACATGCTCGTTTTGTTTTTTTTTAGTCTGAACAGGAGTTCTGATTTTAAATAGATTCTTTGGAAAACAAAATGAAATATTTCCTTAGGATGACATTAACTGCAAATTCCAAAATAAAATGGTAATGTCAAAGGTAAAAGCTCTCTCAGTTCTAATTCATGGCCATAACTCTAACCATGCTGAACTGAAAATTCCTACTCCCCCTGCTCCAGCTATTCACCCTTTACCTAAAATTCTGTGTTAGTGGTAAATATTCTGTAAGACCAGCATCATATGTATTAAATAAGTTTCACGTAGCATCATTAGACTTTTGTTTCAAATTTCACCATTGTAATAACTAACCTAGTGGTGAAAGATAAAATTTTAGATTGTTGCGTGAGATGACTTTTTTGCAGTTTACACATTTAAAGAGAGAATGAGAAGTCACTTATGACTTGTTCCTTTAGAAAGGGGCATGTGGGACAGAAACTTAAATTTCAGGGTACTGGCTAAGAAATACCCTCTGCCTTTTTCTAAATTTTTAACTTGGAGATTGAGCTTCTTATAGATTAAATTTCTTAATTCTTCTGATGTATTTAAAATATAAAAATTAAAAAAACATTTTTTTAATCTGTTTATTTATTTGAGATAGGGTCTTGCTACACAGCTTGGACTCATAGTGATCCTCTTGTCTTACCCTCCCCAGTGCTGGGATTACAGGTGTATACCACCTGGCCCAACTTTGGTGGCTGGCTCAACATGCAGTACCAAGGATCCAACCTGGGTTCTTGAACTTGCCAGGCCTGAGCTTAGACCACCAAGCTATGTCTGCAACCCAAATAAATTTATTTTTTAAGCTTCAGCTTCTATATAGTTTTTCTAAAGCATGTTTCATTGAAGTTAATTGTATGTATCTCACTACATTTTTTTTAATATAGTAATGAGAACTTTCAAATTATATAGTGATTTCTATCCTTGGAAATATAACTGGGATTTTTGGTTTAATAATTTCATTACTAAATAGTATGGAGGAATTTTATCTTAAATGGCATTTTTTATTTAACATTAATGCACATGAAAAAGTAGTTACGCTTTTTTGGGAAAATGTTTTCAGTTTGTCTTGCTAGAGGCTTAGGGTTTGGCAGTATTATCTATGAAGAAAGGGTGATGGCTATAATTTTAAATTCTTGTATCTAGCTAAATTTTAAAGATCTGAATGTCTGGTTTTAGAGTCATACTAAATACATTTCATTATTATTTTTTGAATATTTGTTTATTTATAGACTCTTATAGTTGCCTGGATCAAAGCAAATCTAAATGTGTACATCTCCCGAGAACTTTGGGATGACTTATTGTCAGTATTGTCATCACTGACGTATTGGGAAGAGTTGGCCACTGAGTGGTCACTGACTATGGAGACACTAACTAAAGTTTTAGCCAGAAATTTATATAGTTTGGATCTAAGTGATTTGCCACTGGATAAGCTGAGTGAACAGAAACAAAAAAAGCACAAAGGGAAAGGTAAGAGTTGTTCAGTGTTTTTCTTACAATTTTGTTTAAGTAGTTGATCTTGGAATAACCAAGTCAGAGAAGTATGAGGGTAGAAGTCACATTAATTCTTAATTATTCTTGCCTTCATTTACCTGAATGTTTAACATTTTCAACAATAAATCGGTAGTAATTTTGATTAAAGTCAAAGTGTTCTATACTAATTTAGCTAAAGTTAAATAGTTTAAAATCTTAAATATCTTATTCTTAAAAATTAACCAAAGTGAACATTAATAAAATATCTTTTAACATAAGTTTTAATTAGAATTGAAGGTTGATTTTATTTCACTATTTTTTAAGAAGTATAAAAATTTATTTGGAAAACTTTAAAGTTTTGTTTTTTCTTTTAGTTTTAACAACAAAAAAGCAAACATTACGTAGGTGTGAAGTATATTTATGTAATATTAAAAGGGAGTGGTCCAGTGAGGAGATAGCTCAGCAGTCTACTCTGCTTAGGCAAGCTTCAATCACATTCTCTCCAATGTAGATGTATTAAGAATGTTTACTGGGCTGGGGAGATGGCTCAGTGGAATAAGTGCTTCCCTGACAAGCGAAAGTGCCTGAGTTCAATCCCCAGTTCAGAAAAAAAATAAAACAAGAATATTTCCAGGGGCCAGGGAGATGGCTCAGTAGAATAAATGCTTCCCTGGCAAGCGCAAGGGCTGACTGAGTTCAATCCCCCATTCTGCCAAAAAAAAAGAATGTTTCCAGACTACATTTTTCAGGACTTTTATTTCCTAAATAGGTATTACTGGTTGGTAAATGCAAAATAACCTTCACTATAAGATAACTTTTTATTTATTTATTATTATTGGTGGAACTGGGGATTGAACTCAGGCCCTTGCACTTGCCAGGCAAGCACTTATTCCGCTAAACCTTCTTCCTGGCCCCATAAGGTGGCTTTTGGCTAGCTCATTTTTCATTAGCCAAATATTTTGTTTCTATTACAAAGGAAGTAGGTGCAGAGTTTATAGTAGCTTATTGTTGATAAGTATCATCTTCAAATTCTGCCTAAATTTTGGAATGTAGTTTTTTTAACATGAAGCTCAAAAAAGCTTTATAATATGAAGCATTTTATTGTTTCCTTATAATTTATAAATAAGCCAAAGAATCTGAGGCAATATAACATAATTTTAAATGTTATTAAGTGACAGATTTTGAAATTAAATTCTATGTTTCTAGGAGTTGGACATGAATTTCAGAAAGTTTCAGTTGACAAGTCATTTTCTAGAGGATGGAGTCGTGATCAGCCTGGCCAAGCTCCAATGAGACAGAGAAGTGCAACAACTACTGGCTCACCAGGGACCGAAAAGGCGAGGAGTATAGTGCGGCAGAAAACTGTTGGTATGTACTCTGTAAATTAGAACTGTACAGAGCACTATGCTCACAGTCCTGACACATCATGTGTATTAATGTCTAGTTTTTTGTAACTTCTATTTTGTGTGAAATGAAAAGCTTTTATAGCACACTTTTTTCTCACCCAGTATAGTATGATGCTGTATTATTATGTGGTTTATTTTGCTGTTTGTCTTATATCTTTTCTTGATTTTAAAATGTTACTTTGCAGAATTGAAGAAGTAGAACTCTGATTCAGTTTACAGAACTTAAGCAGTGACTGATACGTTTTCTGTTAATGAATGTTTGCACAAATATGGAAATGTAGGGTAGCTAATTTTTAGTATTATAGTAATATAGTTCAATTGGCTTCATAAACTTCCAACAAGGAACTCGTGCTCTCTACTGGCAGGCAGCTGAGCCAGGATGGAACACATTGCTCAGCTCCCTACTGCTTTTAGTAAAGAAGAATTTCTATAATTTGAAGTACGGCAATGAAGGACGACTTGTAGGAGAATTTCCAGGCATAGGGTCACCCAGCATACTGCAGACCTCACTAACATCTTGCTCCATTTAATGTCAGAGATTCATAACATGGTGTGAGTTATAGTAGAAAGATTACTGCAGTGAAAAACGAGAACTTTGTCCTAATCTGCTCTGTTCCTCTCTTTCATCACTAAACATCTTGGTAACTTTGGACTATTTAATCACTCTAATCTTTAAATACATCATCTGTGTCATGAGAATGATAACATTTCTCATGCCTACAGAAAAATAAAGAGTCATTTCAGGGTTTACAGTCTGTAATTATAGGAAAGGAGAGTTTTCCATGGGTATGTATCTGTCTTTAATGGTAATCAAGAATAAATTTAGAGAAACTTAAAACTGTTATTGTAAGGAAATGTCATCTATGAAATAGTGGATTCTGAAGTGTTAGGAATTGCAGTTTAAAAGGAAGACACAACTAAAACGAAAATAAAATTAAGCATCATGGCTAATTCAGAATCCTTTAATGGGATCATATTTTCAGAATTGTCCTATGATTATAAAGACATATGAGTTGTATATGGCAGATTGTAAGAATGAGAAATGATATAAGGAAAAAGATATTGTTGGTTTAAGATTAATATAATATGCCAGATGTGGTGGCACATACCTATAATCCCAACTACTCAGGAGGCTGAGGAAGGATAATTATGAGTTCAGGACCAGTTTGGGCAACATAGCAAGAGCCTGTCTTGAATGAATGAATAAATAAAATTAATATAGTATCTAGGAATTTTGTTGTATAATTACCTTTTGGAATCCTAAGGAAAATTTCTGATTACAGCTGAATTGCACTTTTTCATTTTTTAATGTCATCTTTAATTTTTTTAAAGAGTAGAATATTTATTGGGAAAGAAAGCTTCTGGCCAAGAGGGGGACAGGAAAGGGATACTATTGGGTTACATCTTAAATAATTTTTATCTGCAGGGTAGTGACACACCTATAATCCCAACTCTGGCTGAGGCAAAAGGATCACTGCAATTTTAACACCAACCTGGGCAACATAGTGAGCTCAAAGTCAATGTGAACCATATAGCAAGATCTTGTCTCAGTAAAGAAATAAAAATTATCTTTTAGATCAAACAAAAAGTTGGTCATGAAGGGCTAGGGAGATGGCTCAGTGGAATAAGTGCTTCCCTGCCAAGCTCAAGGAGCCTGAGTTCAATCCCTGGTTCCACAAAAAAAGAAAAAAAAAATGTTGTTCATGATGGTAAATTTTCTATCATGTATGTTTCAACATAGCAAAAAAATTCAAACAAAAGGAAAAATTTTAAGATAATTACCTGCATATAAGTTGGTAAATACTTAAAAGAGCAGGAGATTGAAGAAGGGTGTGCTTTGGACATACATTTTCTTAAATTTTTTTGTTGTTGTTCTTAGTGAATATACATGATTAAAAATTCAGTCTGTGATAAAATTACATACATTATAGTTAATCTTTCCATCGTTAGTGCTCTTGACTCTTCTTTTACCTCACTAGAGACTACCACTGTTACTAGTTGTTCACCATCCTTCTGAAAATACTTTATGTATTTGCAGAAATGTCTACACTAGTTTGAACATTGGCTTTTTGACTGAAAACAGATTTTTGTCACTAGTCAGTATGGAAGCACTGTTGTAAGCATTAATAAAGTTGTGAATGAAGCAAAAAGTTCATTGGAGCTGACAGTAATAGTTGGGGCAGAAGTATTACAAAGATAAACTAATAAATGTATCAGATAGTAACAAGTCCTGAAGAAAAGTAGAGCAGCATAACATAATAAAAATTAATCGAGCTGGAGACAAAGGATTGTTTTAGATAAGGAGGTCAAGGAAGGGCTATCTTACCATATGATATAAGAATAGATACCTGAATGAAGTGAGAGGTTGTGTTTGGCAGATATTACTAGGAATACATTTTGGGTAGAAAGAAGAATATAAAAATCCTAGAGCTGGGATCATATATGTAGTAGAGTACAAAGTAAAAAAGGAGAGTCAGGAGATACTATAATACCTAATTTTAAGATTACTATGGAGCAAATACTGATAAGCTTCCTGCATCATACTTCATTACGTTGAAAGTGCCTTAATTTAAAATAACTTCAAGCAATATATATTTATGATTTTTGTGTATGGTATAGAGTATACATATATGTCTTACTTTGGGCATATGTATCTGTAGGTGAAGCCCATAAGGTTATCTTTAATTTGCGTCCTAAAGAAACTAACTATATTAATTTATGTTTGCATTGACAATAGTTCTGTTTCTTCTATATGCCTGCTATTAATTATCAAACATTTTGCACCATAGTAGTATGATGTGTTTATTTCTTGAGATGGTTGTGTTGAACTTATCTTGAACTTCTGGGTTCAAGAAATTCTTTCTGCGTAAGCCTCTTGAGTAGCTAGGGCTGTAGGCCTCTACAACCATGCCCATTTGTTGTTAGTTTTTAAAATATAAATGAGGATGAGTACATTTGAATAAACTTAATAGCCTGAGTGGGCCTTCTAACTGGTCAGAGCATCAAAAATTTATTAGTCTGTGATGCTGCTCAGAATTTGTGTGAAGGAATTAAAACTCTTCTTTACCAAAAAAAGTGCAATTACTGGTGTGTGTGTGTGTGATTCACTATATATGTATCGCATAAAATACTATAATGAAGGAAAAAGAAAAATCTCAGTTTGATACCTTTGCAGATTTAAACAAGGATCATCAGTAGATCTTCACACTGTTCTGTAACAGGTTAGTTGAGAACAGGATATTCACTTGTTGGGGATCATCCTACAGACTGTTTATATTTGCAGCAGGTAACTATACCTTTATAGTGGAGAACCTGGAGATCATCACATAATCAAGGCTGTAAGCTTAGTTTCAGTCTATAGCATATACAGGAAAACAAGTTAAATGACTTAATGAGGAACCAGCTAAAACTAGAATGTAGTGCATTTAAGAGATAATTGATTTGTACTCTTAAAAAGGCAATGTCTTTAAAAGTTGTTTTAGATTAAAAAGACAATAAACAATATAATACATGAACCCTGATTCAATTCTGGTTTTAAAAAAAGTTGTAAAATGATTTTGCAGATAATTTGGTTATTTTATATAGGAATTGAATATTAATATTACTGAAGTTTTGTTAATTTTCTTAGGTGTGATAATGGTATTGTCTGTGTAAGAGGATGACCTTATTAATGAATCCTTAAATATGGAGAGCATGAAGAGTCATGGCATCTGTAGCTTACTTTCAGATCCTTTAGCAAAAATACATACACACAAAAAATAAAACATATCTGGCAAGATGGTAGCAAGTTTTGAATTATGGTGCAAGAATATATATGCATATTATTACATATAACTTAATTTTTTGTATATGTTTGTAATTCTTTAAAATTGGGAACAAAAGATTTTTAAGCTGACAGTAAATATAGTAAACTTGATATTCTAAAGCTTTTGGTTATTGTTCCACTATTATACTGCTGGCTCTACAAAAATTGAAATCTCTAGGACTCTTCTACCTGATCCTACTTCTCTGGCCAAAACCAAAGAAGTAAAGCTATGTTCCAAAAACTGAGTAGTGGGTAGTACTGGAAAAGTGGTGACCTTGAAGCAAACTGCTGTTCACTTGTGCTATCTAGACTAAGAGCTGGCAGAATTCAGTCCTGAAGGACTAAGTTAAAGATTTTCACTTGAAGTTGGAGTGCTTAACAGATTTAATATGTAGCTGGTGGTGCTTGCTGGTGGTAGATAAATGCAGACATAAATGACCTGTACAGGAAGACAGTTGCAAATAGTCCTCCAGAAATACCACAGATTAGCATCAATAATTACTATTTAATAGAGATTATTTAACAAACAGAAAAGCCAGCTGAATTAGCAAAATGAAAAGAGATTTAGATCCCTAATATTGTATTTTCCAGACTGTAATGTGTTTGAAATGTTTTTAAAAATTATTTTTAAAAAGAACTACATAGAACTTACATAAGTAACAAAATTCTTGAAAGAAAAAGAATGAATAGATTAGATGACAGATAAACCAACTACAGAGAGAACATTAGTGACTTACAAGGGAGATTTAGAGAAATTTAGCAGGACAAGAATATTATAAATCTAAAGGAAAAGAGTAAGAAATATGTAGAATAGGGTGAGAAGTTCAAACATGTCTTAATCATTATTCCCAAAAGAGTAAAGGAAATGCCATGGCTTTAAAAAATAATTTTTGGGACACAGGGAGATAGCTTGACGTACCTTCCTGGTGAGCGCAAGAACCCAGGTCCAATCCCAAGTACTGCAGGCTGTGCTGGCTCTGCTCTGTGCTAGCCTCTGAAACAAGGCATGGTGGCCCACACCTGTAATCCCAGCCCTGGGGAGGCTGAGACAGGAGGATCACTATGAGTCTGAGCTGCACAGCAAGCTGGTATTTACCAAATAAATTATTTTTAATTTTGTCAATATGTGCTTGCAGTTATGCATTTTACAGTCCTCTTGGAGAGTGAGTACATGTATATTCTATAGCTTGATTTATTTCTACTACTATGATGCAATGTTTTAAGAGTAACAAAATTGATAAAAGATATGAATCTATAGGAACGGAAGCCCTTAGTATGCTGAACACAGTGAATGGAAACCTAGACCTAAATAATTTCAGTGACAGATACCATAGAAGGAAAGACTAAAGAGTTTAAAAAGCTTTGGGGCCGGGGAGATGGCTCAGTGGAATAAGCGCTTCCCTAGCAACTGCAAGGGCCTGAGTTTAATCCCTGGTTCCGCCAAAAAAAAAAAAAAAAAAAAAAAGAGTTTAAAAAGCTTTGAAGAGAGAAACCTGATCTACAGATTTTAAAAGCTATAAGAAAATGATAGGCTGAAAGTAACTTTTCCTTATAGAATTATGTATAAAACAAAGCTTACTTTATGATTAAGAGTAAAATAAACAAAATTAAATTTACTACTGTCTTACCTTTATGATAGAAACTTTTTAAGAATATGTCAGGAAAAAGAAAAATATTAGGATTGAAGATATAAGAAGGAATAAATGATTGAAGAAATTGGTAAATACATAGGTAAACTAAATATGATCTGGAAATATTATACTTTGGAGGACAGTATTAAAATACTGCTCATTCTTCTGTAATTCAGGAGGAGCCTAATAAGAATATAGCGTTCTAAAATTTCTGTTCATGTTGGTAAAGCAAAGAAGGGAGGGAAAAGGAAAAGGTAAAAAAAATCAAGATGTGATGAGTACATTTACCAGTTCGCCCACAATGAATGTATTTATTATGTCTCAAACACATACTAACAAAGTAAGTAAATAACTTTACCTACCCCAAGATTTTAGACATCTTCCCATTTTAAAAAGAAAAATGTATAGGAAAACTATAGTTTGATTTGAAAACAGGCCCAAGATTTTAATGACTATTTCACCAAAGAAGATACACAAGTGGCCTCTAAACACATGCTCAACAACACTAGCCATCAGGGAAATGCAGGTGAAAACCTAGAGTATCTCAAAAATGAGGTACTCTTTTGCTTATACCTACTAGTGCAAGGTTGGCAAACCTTTTAGAGCTTTCGGTGATGAACAGAGCCCACTATAGCATGTGTGTCATAGGTTTACCACCACTACACTAGAGTGACTGTTGTCTACCAAAAAGATGATGACAAGTGCTGGCATGAGTGTAGAGAAATTGGAATCTTCATACGTTGCTAGTGGGCATGTGAAATGGCACAGATTCTTTGGGAAAGGTTGTCATTTCCTCCAAATGTTGAACAAACCATTATTATGTTACCCATGAAATCCACTCCTAGGTACATACCTAAGAAAATTGAAGAGTGACTGCTTTCGTTAGTTTTATATAGTGATACCACATTGATTTTTAAAGTATAAATTATTCTTATCCCCTGGGAAGTTTGTCCTTCTCAGACTGACAAATTCATATCCATATGCTTTCCTTGAATATTTGGACTAATTTTAACTACTTCAATGGATATTTCCTGTAGAATTTCTCAGTACAGTAGATTCCTGACTTGCAAACTCATTTTGTTCCTGAAGGCTTTGTTGTAACTCAAAGCTGTCAGTTGAGGGCTCATACTCCTCAACACAGTCTACAGTCTTTCTCCTATATGCAGATCTCATTGTCCTTAGAGACACTGGCCCAGAATTTCTCACCTAACCCCATATAGAAAATGATGTTGTTCTATTCCTTCCAGAATTCTTTAAGGGTTAAATCTGCTTCCAAGACCATCTGAAGCCCAAGCAGCCAGCATTCAGGTCATAACTAAAGACTTAAGTCATAAGTTAAAACTGAAATTTTGGTCATAACCCAAGTTGTTTGTATGTCAGGCCTGTCATAACTCGAGGTTCCACTGTATTCTCTTTTACTTATTAAATGTAGAAAACCAGAAATGAACTATTGAATTATCCTGTTAGAACACAAGAATTTTAGATTTGCCTTAGTATTTGGGCAGCAGAGTTATCTTATAAAAACTGTTTTTAGAGATGAATTTCACAATATTACACACTGTGAATTTTGGAAGATGCAAACAGGACTGAAATGTGTAACTTCATTAACTTACTGTCAGAACCTGGGAAAAACAACTGACAGTGGGTGTCGAGAATAACCAAATTGCCCAAATGAGCAATATAAAGCATTTTCAACTCTTCTCCTTCCTATACCTCATTACTCTGGCTGAATCATTATATCCTGTTGATTATGACTTCAGTGAAGTATCTGTCTTATCTTCACATTTCTACTCCTGCTCCTTTGATCTAATACACTATCTTGCCTATATTGTTACAGAAGTTTTCTAACTTGTTTCTCTATATCAATACTTCATTACTTTTATCTTCATATTCTGCCCTCTCCTCACACTGATAATTTAAAAATATCTTTAGATTGATGTAACTTATTTGTTACTTGGACTTTTAATGCTTTTGAGAAAGTGGGCTTATAAAGCCCCATATCTGATATAGTTCCTGCTCACTTTTGCATTGCCATTTTATTCTAAAACATAAGTATTTGTTCAACAACCAAAAAGCACTGTGTACTAGATGATTGTACTGTATGTATATGTGAACTATTTACAGAAGTAGGAAGGAGGAATTGGAAGTACTGTATTATAAGGTCCTTGTCCTACCTAGGAAGTAATATTATGTTATTGAAAGACTTGGATTAATTCTAAGTGCTTGTTACAAACTCAATGGTAACCACTAAAAATTTTTTAGAGTATTATAATTGATGTGCAAAAAGAAATGAGAAGGATATGAAATACTCTTTAAAAACCTGAAAACCCAGAAGCAAGTAAACTTAAAAAGAAAACAGAGCAAGGGCAGAGAATAAAGGATAGAGATAAATGTAGTACGGTATTACTTTATCAGTAATCACTTTAAACATAGAGGTCTAAAAACATAGAGTTGAAGGAAAGGAACTATCACAGTGGATAAAAGAATAAAGCTGAAGTACATGCTGTCTATAAAAATTCCACTTAAATATTGACACATTGATTAAAAATAAGGGGATAGAGTAAGGTTTGCAGTGCTAACAATCAAAAGAAAATGGAAATAGTCATAAATTTTAAGTGAAACTTTAGAGCAAAGAAAAAAAAAATTACCAGTTCTCTACAAAGACATAGTCCTTAATGTATGTGCATTTAATAGCAGAGCATCAAAATATATGACACAAGAACTGGCAATGGGCCAGGGTGGTAGCTCATTAGAATAAGCTCTTGCCTGGCAAGCACAGTGTCCTGAGTTCGATCCCCAGTACTGAAAAAAAAGAACTGGCAAAACTGTCAGAAGTAAATAAACTCACTATTATAGTTGAAGAATTAATACCTTTCTATTAGTAATTGATAGATTCATGAGACAGAAAGTCAGTGAAGATATAGTTGAACTGAGTAACACCATCAGTCAGTTGTGCTGCACATAATTGATATCTGTAGATTACTTCACTTGGTAGCAATGGGTTACACATTCCTCCCCAGCTTACACAGAATATTACCCCAAGATAGACTACATTTCACATCATGAAACATGCCTTCAACACATTAAAGGAATAGAGTATGCCCTAAGACAGCAATGAATTTAACTGGAAACCAATTACTGAAAGACAGTTGGAAAACTGCAAAATTCTTAAAAGTAAAATAATATACTCTGCATGTACAGAGAACAAAGAAAAAGTTTCAAGATAAATTTTTGTGGAATTTTGAGCTAATTCAAAATCCAGCATATCAAAATTTGTGAAGTACAATGAAAGCAGTGTTTTATTAGAAGGTAATTAGTGGCACTAAAACATTGCAACAGAAGATAGATACAGAATCAATAAACTAATTATCCACCTTAGGAAACTAGAAAAAAGTATACCAAAAGTAAGCAAAAGAAAACAATATTAGAGCACAAAGTTGAAAACAGAAAATTAATGGGGAAAAATGAACAAGAAAGCTTCATTGAAAAGATCAACAAAATCAGGGTCATGTGCTGCAGCAGGCTGTCTGCATCGAGAGCTCCAGAAGGTTCTCCATCATGACTGTAGGTTAACTAGGAGCTGGGGAAGAGTACCTCAATTACTAATAATCAGAGATGAAAGAGAAACCATTACTACTAATGTTTTTAACATTAAAAGCATTATAAATACATTTTGGGAATAACTATTCCCATCAATTTGATAACTAAGATGAAGTAGACCAATCTTTGAAATAAGATACAATCTCGAAAACTCACACAAGGAGAATCAGATAATCTGAATAGACATACATAATTCTTCCAAAATAGAAATCAGGCACAGATGGGTTCATTGAATTTAACGTTGTTGTTGTTGTTTGAGACAAGGTCTTCCTATTTTCTTTAGGCTGGTCTTAAACTTACTATGTATCCTAGACTGGCCTTGAACTCATGGTGATCCAGCTCTTTGAGTGTTGGGATTACAGGTGTGCACTATGCTTGGTGAGGTTCAGTAAGTAACCAAATACTAATTAAGAATTAATTATAATTCTCTCCAGTGTCTCCTAGAAAAAGACAATTTTTTTTTTTTTTTTTTTTT
>PVKA01047118.1:0-14503 GCA_004027165.1 Ctenomys sociabilis | reverse complement strand
AATCATCAATCAGGAGAAACTGCTGCATAAATGTTCTTTTTCTTGGCCATAAGACATGCTTCCTCGTATGGTGTTCAGGAGGACTATTAAGGCCTTTGAATTCCAAGAGGAAAGTAAGCACTCCAACCTAGTGATTCCTGCCATGACTGCTAAGTATTTATTTCATGATTCATGTGTGTACTTGGAATCTTTATATATACATCAGTGATTGATCATCTTTAATGATTTTACTCACTGTTTTGTGGGTATATCCATAAGCTGTGTGCCAATATTTTACTTATCAAATTATGAAAATATTCAGCATCTTAAACACCACTGCACAAAATTACCACTATCACTAGACAGAAGGAGATAGCACTAAAGAATAATGAGTGCTTCCTTTCCCTGAAAGTAAGAAATAGTGAGAAAATAATCCACCTTGAAAGCTAGAGATCCAAACTGTCAGGCCAAAATAGCTTGTCCTTGTTTTTCCTGCCTTAGAGAGTAGACACCAAGCAAGACAAAAATGTTGGCCAACATTGTTGATCTCTTCTTTTCAAGGCTGATTTTTTTTTCCAAGCTGGACTTTTTTTTATTTAGGCAAACATCATGGTTCTCATTTGATAAGTGGTTTTGATGTCCTTGGAAAACTGAGAAGACAAATTGATTTTAAGGTCCTATTAGAGAAGTGTAGGGCCTTACAAAGCACCTCACCAGCAAAAGACAGAATCTTCTTTTATTTTATTTTTTTTATGTATTTAGTACAGGGTCTAGAGGGCCTCACTACATAGTTTGGACTCATAGAGATCTTCCTGTTTTCAGCCTCCCAAGCACTGAGAGTACAAACATGTGCTACCACGCCCAGTCTCAATCACCATCTCAGCACACCATGGGCTCAGAGCCAGAATGGCATGCCAGGGATTGAACCCCGGTCCCTGTGCCTGCAAGCAGGTGCTTTAATCTACTGAGTTATCTGGCTGGCCCAGGATCTTCTTTACATTTTAACTTACATTGGTATTTCTCCTCATCTGAACAGTATAAAGGCAGATTCCTAAATGAATTTATTAGTTTAGCAGTTTGTTTAGACTTAGCAAGGCCAGAGCAGTATTTAGTTAAAAAAAAAAAAAGTTCTCTTTTTGCCTGCTTGAGAGTTAATAATAAAATATGCACATTTTGGAAAAATTTAATCAGTTCCCAAGGAGCTTGTTCCTGTCTTTACAATTTGCAAATCCAGCAAAGTACAGCAACTTTTGCAGGTTAGCAATGAGGAAAAATCTGGTCCTCCTCTGTCTTTCCAGGTAGATGCCCTCCTCTTCTGGATGGTTACCATCTTAGGTTGATGAATATAGCAGAGAAAGGCTTAAGAACCAAAGAGAATATGGTACAAATTTCTTTCCCATGTATGTTATGAGGCCCATATTTAGTAATACTGCATTTAGAAGTTTTGCCAATAGGTGCTGTTACCAAGGATAGAGGGAAAGATAACTGCAAGCTAATGGACAGGTTAATGTGCTTGACTGCAGTAACTAGTTCACTGTGTCTGCATTTTAAAATATCATGTTATGCACCTTAAATATACTCTCAATGATAACTTAAAACCCTCCATCCCATACATATTGTGTGGACTTGAGCAAGTTATTAGCCTTCTAAACTCTAGTTCTCCAACAGCTTTGTGGGCATATTTAAAAGTAAAGGCTCAAATAACATAAAGAGAAGACAGAACAGAGAAGGAGGAAAGGAAAAGGAAAAGCAATAGGGAGGAAAGAGGAGTGGAAGGGAGAGGGAACGAAGTAGAAAGGAAGGGAAAGGAGGCTGGTGAGAAGAAAGAAAAGAAACAGATGATATTACTCAAGTCAAGTAAACAGTTTCTTGCATAATCTTAGTGCTTCACCTTGGTCCCCCTTCCTTGGCATATCTTACTCCTCATCCCTCTACTCCTCCTTTGCACACTTGTGTCCCCAGCCAACATTCTCCACACAGTTAGGATCCACCAGCATCAGGACTGGTGATGGTCATGGCCAGGTAGCCCACCCAGAGCACAGCATGAAGACAACAAATGGTTCTCGTCCACTTCAGTCTGGCCAGTGGTCTAACGTCAGAGTATTGTTAGAAAAGCGTGTGAGTACTTCGGCTGCTCTTATTGGATTTGTATTTAAGTCTTCCATTTTATTGAGGCTTTCTCCTAAGGTGGTGGAGGAAAATGCTCTGTGGAGGAAAAAGTCAAACATAAACTGAGACCTGAGATTTGTTTTGTTTTGTTTTATCTTAGGAGAGGTAGGAGGCAAGAAACTAAGGACAATGGAAGATAATAAGTATCATGCACTGAACACTTGCTAAGAGCAATATTTTTTTAAAATGACATACATTTTATTTCATTTCTGCATAACTTTATATGATAGATCTGGTGGTACAGCATCTCCTTTATACAAAGGCATTGTAGTCACAGAAAGATTAAGAAATGACCTCAAATAAATCTTGAACTAGAAAGTCTAGAGCTGAAATTGAAACACCAATGTTCTGATGCTAGAATTTTTGAACTTAATCTTTGCGCTGAGAATGGGCATAGCTTTCAACTGGATAGTTTGGTTTGAGCATCAGCCTTTTCCAGTATGGCATATGCTATACAAAGTTTGTTAACATTATCATGTAAGACAGGGATAGCCACAGAAATTTGTATCAGAAACTTGATTAAGTATTAAATGAGTAATGCAGGTTAAAAAACAAATGTTTACCATGGCACATGGCACAAAGTGACCTTTCAATAAATGTTGACTATGAATAGTTTCATTTTGCCAATGAGGCAACAGAAATAGCAACATTACCTTTTAAAATTTGGTCATTGCTACTGTTTGTACATTCACCAAGATATAGACACAGCTGACCTTAGTTCAACTGTTTTTCTGTTTAAGCATTATTTTGGGGGAAAATGAATCCTATCCTGAAAACTTGATACATTTAGATGAAACAGCTTTTTCTGTTAGGATTAACTTGTGAATAGGATTTAAAAATCATCCTGGGGAGAAGTGGACTGTTCAACAGTAAATTGCTATCCTATTATCCTGCTTTCTTTGCACTATCTAATCCTTGTTGTTTTGTTGAGGTTATTAAGAAACTGTATCTAAAGAGGCTCGAGGGAAAGCAGTGTTGTGGAAAACTTACAGTACAAAATTCATACTAAATTCCTTTTGCTCTCAGCCTTAAGACAAATGATTGTACTCCGTAGTCCCCATGTTGTACATTCTTGAACATACACAGGCAACCTTTGAGTTTTCTTCAAAAGAGGGATATGTTACAATATAATAGCTCCACAAGGAAGCAACCATAAAATGGTGCCAACTCTATCAAAGCCAGTTTTAAAAATGTGTACTATTTACTGAGCTAGCAGATTGAGTAAAATGAGGGGAACAATTCAAGGGCCTTTGCTTCCTTTTAATCATAGTTTCAAAAGCATTCCTGGTTTCCTAGGATCCGCAGTCATTATGCCTTGAAAAGTATTTCAACTCTGCAATTTGAACTGTTTCCTAAGATATTTTTGATCAATGTATACTGTTTTCATACTGCCTAATTCAAAAGGATTAGTAATGTTCAATGTTATCAAAAAACCCAGTGGGTCAGAATAATCACAGCTTCCCACAGGGAAGTACAGGTGGAGAGAGAGAGAGAGCAGAGCAAGGAATGGAATGTCATGGCTGAGACACTGAGGGGAACAGAGGCTGGGGATGGAGGTCTGCAGGAAAGACAGTATAATGTTTTCACTAACTGCTCCCACATTTCAGCCTCCAAAGGGCCTATGGACCTGAGCGAGAAAAATGAATAGCCTCTTTTCTTCCATACTTTGTATAAGATAAAAAAGATTCTGCTTGTTACAAAGAGTGTCAGAGTTCAAGATGTAGGATTCCACTTTATTTAAACAAGTCAAAAAAAGGAGGAGGAGGAAAAAGGGGGAGAAGGAAGAGGAGGAGGAGAAGAAAGAGAGGAAGGAGAAAGAGGAGGAAAAGGAAAAAGGAATGAACAAGAGGATAAAGGGAGAATAGACAAACATGCTAGGGGAGGGGCTGGGGAGATAGCTCAGGGTCTAACATGCCTACTTAGGCAGGCTTGGACAAGTGCTCAGGGGCTTTGGTTTGAGCCCCAGCACCACAGGCTGCACCAGCCTGCCCCAGGGTAGGCTGAATCAGCCACACACAAAAATGCTATGGCATTTCTTTCACTTTTGCTGGCCAAATTAACACTTCATCATTTGTTTTTGCTACTCACAAAAAGTTGAAAGTGGTGATGGAAGAAAAGAGGATAAAAGAGCAAAAGTGTATAAGAATGAGAGACACAGACAGTGACAGTGACAGAGACAGAGACAGACACAGAGACCGAGACTGAGACCGAGACAGTCAGAGAAATAGAGATGCAGAAGAAAGAAAGGAAAGCACCACTTGCAGTCTCTTCCTGTCCTGGATGATAGATGTTTTCAGTAGATATATTTTCTCAGTAATTAAGTAAGTTTCCCAAAGACCCTGCCCTTTGGTGGGCACAGTTGTGATGCTACTCTGTGCTGTCTTAAGAAAATCAGACCTACAAATGACACACACCACCTGTATCACTTTTGGGCTACAATATTATTTTTTAAAGCAAATATTAGACCTGGTCATTGTCTACATGAATTACGGATAGTATCTAGAAGCAGAGTTGTTGGAAGGGAGAAGAAAAATCATTTCTTTTGCCAGAACACGTTCCTGACCAGAGTTGTGAGCTGAGACATTTGATCTGAAGAGAAATGGAGAGAAACAGAGACTGAGAATGGACCTGCCTGCTACAAGGTGCACAGTCAGGTTGGTGTCTCAGACCATCACCTTAAAGAATGGTCCGGAGACAATTGATTTGTTTACTAACTAAATACAGCATCAGGATTATGCTAGGTGGATAGAGAAATAGAAGTAGGCCAGATCTTTCATTTGGGGCTTGAAATTCAGTGAATTCAAAGAGACCAGGGGTCACTGTCTTAACCATCTTATGCTTATAAATGTATGGTTTTGCCTCTGTCATGTTCCTAGATTTTCTCTTGCCCTCTCTTCATTGTTTAATCCTTAAGTTCTCACTTTCCTTTCAATTGTGTTATCCTTTCCATTTTCATTTCTTCTTTTGAGTTCTCCAACTTCAGCAGGTTTTTGAAACTAGCAGTTATTTGGTAGGATTCTCACCCTGACTAACTATATATACTGATACCTGTGAACTAAGCAACTGCACTGAATAGCAAAGTGTAATAGTAGGGGCATGCTTGGAATGCCTGTCCTTCTGGGCTTCTAAATATGCACTGCTTATCATGTCTGATCGGTTACTGCTATGCTGTCTCTCAAGTAAATGTCTGGGCTTTTAAAAAGGGTAATAAATGAAAACAAGAAAAAAACGAGACCAAGGAAAAGGCTGTTGTGGTGTCCAGGCTCACCAGTTTCAGTGTACTGGGCTAAGGAATTATGCATTTATTGGAGATGGAAACAGTGAGAAGTAGAATGTGTTTCAGGCCCTTGGTTTATGAACACTTTTGTTTGCAAACAATTTGGTCAACAGAGAGTTGCTGTATTGTGAATCCTGCATCAGGTGATGAATACGACTGTAAGCATCGTTTTGCAGAATTGTGGTATGCATTAAGGTACTGCAGTAATTACTTTTTATCTTTTTTATTTCAAACAGAAAAAAAAGAACAAAGACAAAAACAAAGCAACATAAAACAATAAAAATGGTACAGAATTTCAAAGCAAGAATAGAATATTAACAGTGGTTGCTATACTACGTATTGTTACCAAGTTTGTTGTTCAGATGACCAGATATGGGTATGCAAGATTGAACCATTAATTCTTCCTTTCACTAAGCCTTAATCTTTTTTTCTTTTTCCTTTTTATATTTAATTTATTTTTAAAAGTTTTAAAAATAATTGGCTCCCTAGGATAAGAACCTGAAAGAATAAATAGAGTATAAAAGGCACAATAGACACAGTAGAATAGGTACCACTGTAATTAAGAAAATGTTATTGAGTGCTGGTAGCGAAGGAGGGGTAGAATTCCACTAACATACTGTCTTTCTTCTCTGGACTGCAGGGTGGATAGTGACATCATTTGCTGAAGTGGGGAACACTGTTGAAAGAACAGATGTGGGCAGGCAAAAAGTTGGATGAGCGCCACTTTGGCTCAGTTCTCTTTCTCTTTTTCTTGGCTTATGACTGAATTCTTGTTTTCTGCTCATCTTTATCAACTTGATTTGATAATTTTATTCAGTTTTTGCAGCATTGCTTTTAGCTACACTTTTGGGTACAGTGACTGTATATTTACAATGCTCCCTGACCCATACCCTATCACTTTCCAGAGTCCCCTGTTGGTAGTCGCACCCTTGCATCCTCACCCCAGCTCTGCACTGTCAGTTTGGAAGATGGAAATTTGTCAAGCACTGACTTCACCTCACCCAGGGATGGAGAGGATTTCACTCAGATAATATTACCTAATGCTTGTTCAGTTCAGAGATCTTTACACTTTGTGTTACTTATGGGTGTTAATATCCCACTGCATGGCATTAGAAGAGCCACGTAGATGTAATGTGAGAGTGACAAGGTGAGCTTTCTTTAGTGTTCTTGTGACACTGAGTCATACACAGATTCTTCCATATGGGTATTCCACTTGTAGGTACATATTCTGGAAGAAGTTATACATATATTTTTCAGGACTCATGAGCAGAAATACACACACACACACACACACACACACACACACACACATATATATATATATATATATATATATATATATATAATGGAATTTTTGTCATATCTAAACTTTGAGAAATCTAAATACAGTATCATAAAAATGCAATGTTTCAGTATATTTTGTCTACTCATAAAACAGTATGTCTAGAGCAAGGAGACCAAGTCACAATTATGTTCAGCAAAATAGATAATCCTCCCGCCCCTAAAATCTGATGCTCACAGATTTTCTTTCTCCCTACAGTTCGCATAAATGGGAATTTAACTTATTCATTTTTTAAAAAAATTGATTCTCAGTCGCAATGGCTTTCAAGTGTTCTTATATACAGAGGTGGAACATGCTAAGAATTATCTTCTGCACTGTATTTACACTGAGAAATGTTTTCCTAAAGGTCTTTGTCTGGATCATTATAATACATGTTTCTTCTTTGTAAGTTTTTATTATATTGCTTCTGTTCCTAATGTGAATCTGAGTTACATGAGCTCTGTATATATTAGCTTATAAAGAACACTAAGGCATAATATTAAATAAAAGCAAGTTGTAAGTAGATACAAAATAATATCACTTATTTTTATTGATACATTTCTATGTGAACACACTGTACTTGTACAGCAAGCAGGGGGAAAAAAGATCTAAAAATTAGAGACTTGCTGTTCTAAAACAGGAGGGGGGATCTTTTCACTCCTCTCCTTCCCCAAGGATATCTAAGCAATGTCTGGAGGTATTTTATTTGTAGCAACTGAGAAGTGGTTGCCATTGACATACAGAGGACAGAGACCAGGGATAGTACTATAAAACATTCCATCATGCACAAAACACCCCCCTCACCTGTAGCAAACAAACAGAAGGAAAACTACCCTTCTCAAAATGTCTACAGTGCTTGGCTATCCACCAAAATTTATAACTATGCTTATCACCTGTGAGTCAAAATAGTAGTTATAGTATTTAAGGTATATTTCAGTTCTACTTTAATGCTGATTTATTTATTTGATTAGTTAGCCATTTTGGAGTTTTGGAGGTTAGTTTACTCAGAGGCTTTTCTTTCAACTACATTCCCTTTTGTTTATTTATTTATTTAGTTTTATTTTGAAGCAGAATCTCATTAAAGTCGCTGATCTGCCCAGAATGGACTCAAACTTATCTTTCTGTGTCAGTCTCCCTGAGTTCTAGGATTACAAGCACCCAGATGATATTTGAGTTTTAAATAACATCTCCTTATGTTCTACAAACTATTAATAAACATGAAGAAGTATGAAAGTGATGCATGTATCATAACAAGTGGAAGAAGCAGAAATGTGATTATAAATCACTTAAAGAGTCCACTACCTGTACATGTAGTTTTCCCAAAATGTCTCCTAGGCATATGTCTGTGTGTAAATGGATTTCTAAAGTGATGCTTCTACTTTACATTAGATTAGACTTTTTCACACTCATTATAAGCATTGTAGTATGTCAGTAAATATTTTTTGATGAGCAGAGCTGTGATTGTGAAGGATTTATCTGACAGTTCCAAAACTGTATTTCTAAACTTAAAAAATTATTTTTCAATAAAGCAATGTTTATATATTTAGAATATTGTCAAGTACAGGCAAATTTCTAAAGCAAAGAAGAACATGAAAAGAATAAACTATATTGCAAAATACCAACTTCAGACTTCAGTCTAATAATGATTTCCTTCTCTTCTCAATATTAAATGGAATTAACATAAACTAATGGATAGCACACAATGGAAAACAGAAATTTGAGAGCTGGTTGCCAACTTAGAAAAGATATTAGTTAATACATCACTATAGAAGAAGCCTACTAAAACACAAGTAATTGCCACTTGTAGTTTAATTATTCCATTTGCTCAAGAACATAGTTTGGAGCTCAAGTATGCATATTGGGTAGTGATTAACCTTCAATAGTTATGTAGAGGACACCAAGTAGCTTGTTCAAACATCTCTCTTCTTGAAATGCCACTAAAAGGAATTAAATTACAATTTCTATTCATGGTTTAGAGCAAATTGCTCGTTATCCTGAGAGGAACAGAGACCTTGGGACAAGAGGACTCTGAAGGTAGAAATGACTGCCCGCAAGGAGGTCTGTGACACTGCAGAGGACGAAGGTGAAAGAGCAAAGGCCAACTTTGTACTTAGCTCTGCCACCCTCCCACAGGCCTGTGGATTCGCTGTGGCTCCCTGGAAATGATTTGTGGTCCCTGGCTGATGCTCAGTTGTGCTAGGTCTGCCGGGTGTATCTACCTTTACACATCTACAGTTAGCAGAGGTTGCAATGATAGTTAGAGCTTGTTTTCTAAAGTACCATCCATGCAGAACATAATTTCCTTCTCCCCTGGCTCCCAAGTGATGATGTGAAAATTCTGTTGAGGTAGTGGAAGCCTGTAAGGAGGAACAAGGTTGTCTAGGTAAATCTGAGGAGTCCAGAAATAGAAATACTACTGATTAGCTGCTTAAACTGTGGACAAGTTACCTAGCCTCTGTACACCTAGATTCTTCTGTCTGCCCAAAAGTGATAACACTTGTTTTTATTTCTGTGGTTGCTTGAGGATTAATGAGGTTGTTAACCAATAATATTAATAGAACACTAGAGACTGTGTAATTTGTAAACCATAGAAATTTCTTTCTCACAATTCTGGGACCTGGAAGTCCAAAATCAAGGGGCTGGCAAGTTCAGGGATTGGTGAGAGGAAGTCACCCTCTAAGACAATGCCTTAAATGTTGCTGCTCCAGAGGGAGAGAAGCCTGTATGTGGCTCTTAGAAAGTAGAAGGGCAAAAAAGAGTTAACTCTCCTAGTCAAGATCTTTTCTAAGGCTATTAATCAATTTACAAATATGAAGTACTTCCCCTACTCCCCTCTTAATATGATTGCATTGTTCAGACCTAACTGATTGAGAGGAATGTATAGTCCATAGTAGAAGCAATATATAAAGTGTAATTAAAAGTACAGTGAGTGTTGAAGCCAACATTATAAATATTTGTCACAGTAAAAGACACAGTGCCATGAATCCTCCCCAGAATGCTTATCTTTGTTTTAAAGATACTGTTCTTGCCATGTTCTTTTTTTTTTTTTTTAAACCAGGAGAGTATCTTTTCATGGTGACCTTGATTCTTGGATTGACTCAAAACTTTTCCAGAAGGGGTGGCCAGAAAGTTCAGCGTATTAAAGCTCTGCTTAGGCAGACATAGGGACTAGGGTTTGACCCTCAGCCCGTCATGCTGGTCCCAACCCCGCTGTGCACCAAGACAGCATTGAGACTAGGTGTGGTGGCATGTGCCTGCAAGCCCAGTGCTTGGGAGGCTGAAAACAAGAGGATCACTATGAGTTTGATCTGTGTAGTGAGATCCTATAGACCCTGTACTAAACACATACTTTTTAAAAAACTTTTACAGCAATTTCTGCAAAATAAAAGCATTATATTATGTCTCCATCCACCTTTTTCATTGTATCCAGCACCATACAGCTTCTAGCTCTTCCCTAAAGTCAAGATGACTATGACAGATAAATGATTTGAGTAGCTTCAGGACATAGGGGCAACCAAATAGCACAACTAAAGGCATTCACAGAACAGGAGATCCAGAATTGCTTCAGAAGGTGGCAAGAAACATGTGATAAATGTGTTTGAAATGAGGGGGAGGATTTTCAGAAGGGTTGATGGCCATGTGGCTTTTAATATTAAATGCTTTTTTTTTGTCTTTGTGAGACAGGATCTCATTATGCAGCTCAGGCTGGACTTGAACTCGCAATGATCCTCCTGCCTCAGCCTCCCAAGGGGTGTGACACCACATGCATCTTGTTAAATGCCTTCAAATTCATACATTCATCTTACCTTTCAATTAAGTAGTGTGCTGAGTGCATGCTCCATCTTACAAAGTTCTCTGTCCATTTTATAGTTCTCTGTTGTTTCTCTGCCTTCTCTAATGGCTTGAAGCATGTAATTCTCCAAATGAGGAAAGGTTACAAGAACATTGTAGGGCAGTGAAAAGTGAAGGCCAGGGCATGAGGGGAGGTTTCATGGAGATGCTCTTCCACCTTTGCCTGTCAGCTGCTGTCTAGTCTGCTCTGACCCAAGCATGTCTTTGGGAACCTGTTTCTGGGTACCTCTACTCTCAGCCTGACTGAGATTAAATCAGCTTGTTTTCATCATTTCTTCATTGCTCAATAAAGAGAAAAACGGCTTTCTTTCCCATTCTTCTAGGGGAATTACCATTTGCACATAGATTTGCCACTCATTCCTTCAGTTTTTCGATAGCATGCCGTGGGTCTGTTCTCTGCGTTAAATAGATGAGCAAAATGTAGATTTTCCTCTGAGAAATCTCATGATTTATTGAAATGAGGAGATATTTGAATATCTATCAGCAAGCATAACAATGACAAAAAAATCACTGACCTTCCTCTATATAGCATTTTCCTCTTTCCTTTTTAACAAACATCTGCCTCTTTTCACAGCTGCTGATAAAGTGACAGAACATCAACATTCAGCACAACTATGGCTTACATTCAGCTGTCAAATGTCTTGCAGAAATTCCTTCTGGAATTTTGGGTTGAGGTAGCTCTTTTACTTCCCCAGGCTCTCAGAATTCTCCATTGTGGGGTGGCTCCTTATCTTCTCTGTTCAACGAAAACTATGTAAATATTAAGGAAAATTAGCAAATTTAGAGTTGGATCCTTAAATGTATCTCCAATGTGAAGATGTATTGATTGCTGAACAAAAGTCTCTATGACATTGTTGCGATGAATTTCCTAATTGTTACAGTTTTCACTGTATTTTTGGCTTTATAACCTAGTTCAATTTACGCCTGACATCTTTTCTAGTTAGACTGATCACACAAACTTCCGTTTTGGTTTACCTAGGGAGCTTTAGCATGGAGGTTGTGACTTGAAGGGTGATAGAAATCATAGATGCCAGATTTATATCTGGTAAATTAATGAGTCATCAACAAGCTCTACTAAGAATCTTGGGCCATGGAGTGGCTCCAGTAATAGAAGGGAGGTCAGACAGAATGATACATGGAAAATGTCTTAATGTTATTGAGCAGGAACACCAAGACAGGGGCTTCAGAAGGAGAGCATTCTTTGCAAATAAATACCTAGGTCTTGGGGTAAGTCAGGAATGCTCTGAGCAAATGCTAAACACATATACACTTCAGATGTAGGGATCTGTTCCTGCTTTGCTGGCCCAGCTTTCATATGGATTGCAAATAAGGACAGTCTATGCAAATTATCTTCCAGAGTAGACCAGATAGTTAAATCTGTCTGGCCTTCTTAATGATTGAATTGTCTTACAAAAACAATGACTTCCTTGGGCTTTGTTCTTACATCCTTCCAATTACCATAATCATAGCCCTCCAGTTTCCATCTACAGATCCAACTCTTCTCTGGGCTCTAGAGATAAATGACTTTTTAATGTAGAAGAAATCCCCAAATTCCTAGATTTTATATCACCTGTTTTGCTCCAGAGTTCCATATATATCAGCAGTATTTTCAGGGGTACTTGATGCCCAGATCTCTGCAGTAGACACCAGTCCCAGGAATTCAGTCTCCAATTTAGTATTTTTATCTGAACAAGGTTTTTGTTTTTGATTTTGTACTGGTGATGAAACCCAGAACCAATTTTGAGAAAATGTCTTGTTGGGTCACTAAGTTGCCAGGACTGGTTTCTAACATGTGACCCTCATGACTCTACCTCATGAAGTGCTAAAATTATGAGTGTAGTCCCCATAGCTGGTTCCCAGTACATTTTTTTTTGACTGGATTTGTCTTCTGTACTGGGCAGTTCTAAAGACAATACTTGGGAATCTAAATATTAATCACATACCAGCTCCTGGAAATCTAGTCAATCCCTGAATTCAGGCTTTACTTGACACAATAGTCTGCAGTTTATGCTCAGCACAACTAATATATCCATGTACTACATTCTATACGTTGGAGTTGACCTCTCACTCTATCTTCCTTGCTACTGCACCTGCCAATTTTTCTAATTCCTTGTTAGTAATACCATCTTATATAATCTCAATTTTTTTTTATTTCCAAAGCTACTCACTTGAGTAACTTTCAAACATCTGAGACACAATGGTGTTTGAGCTAGGACATGGTCACAGGGCTTCTGTTTTAGGGGAGGAGGCAGATAAGGAAATGGGCAGTTCCCATAGCACGAACAAGTAATAGAAGTGGTGGATGCCAAGAAATAATTTAATGGATGAACTGATACATACCTTGCGTGTCAGACTTGGGAGAGTTGTTCCCATTGACACCAGAAGCTTAAGTCCACAGTGGACACGTGAGAGAAGATTCATGAGGGGCCACACAAGGAGGAATTAGCATAGCTGGACACAAGGCATGATTGAAAGAGTGCACAGCATATATAGTCAACTTAAAAAGAGGCCGGAGAAGCTAGGAGGTAAGAAGAGAAGCTGGTCAGGGCCCAGATCTTATGGATAAGAAGTTTGGTCTCCACCTTAGAGCACCAGGGAAGCCTTGAAGACGTTTCAGAGAGGGAAGCAGTGTACAACATAAGCATGTGGCTTACTGGTGTTGGATGCTTCATCTGGTGAACTCTGCTTGCTGGTTTCTGACAACCAGTAATATCAAGATATGCAGGGCAGAGGAGTCTGCCAGAGTGGGCTGGAAGAGCTTTATTTATACCGAAGGGATACACTGTCATCTTTGCACTGTTCTGGATAGTTCCCTAAAACTAACGCCTTCACCTTCATGTTATTTGCCTGCCAGTAACTTCTCTATTGGCGCTAATGATTATGAGGTAGGTTTTGAAATATCAAGCCATTACAGGTGCTTTACTGTGAGAAATGCATCCAGATTGTTCTCCAGATGCCATCCTCAGAAAAAAAACATGAAAATCTAATTAAAATGCAGCTTAGGTTATATTTCACTAAGGCTTTAGAATTCCTAAAAGCTAGGGACAGAAGACTCTTACTGGTAATCTCCATTCACACCCTTCTAGTCAGCCTTATGTTTATATTTAAATATTGAAAGAGCAAGTGAACTTGAAGAGTACAATAATATCTTCTTTAAATGTGCAGTATCCATGAATTAACAAGTGTTTCAGAAACCTGTAAACTGCTAGGTATCATATTTTTTCTCCCTCTGTAGAAAGAGTTATAAAAATGTTCAAACCAATTCATATAGAAATATTATAGAATACATATATATATACAAATTTAAT
Organism: Ctenomys sociabilis; assembly: GCA_004027165.1. Taxonomy (NCBI): domain Eukaryota; kingdom Metazoa; phylum Chordata; class Mammalia; order Rodentia; family Ctenomyidae; genus Ctenomys; species Ctenomys sociabilis. The sequence continues at coordinate 597 of PVKA01047118.1, read as the reverse complement.
ATATATATATATATATATATATATATATATATATATTGCTGCACTCTGCAGAATAACTGTGATCTTTCTTCACCTTTCTATTCCTTACTAGAGCTAAAATGGAAAGGTAAAATATCAATTGTTTTTAAATAGAAAAAGAATAAGCTTTCTATATTTGGCCTTTGCTTACCCTTCCTCATTACACATACATGTATGTGTTGTATTTGTGTGTGTGTGTATGTGTGAAAATGTATAAACAGCCAGGTGTTACCTAGGTGACAACTCCATTTTTTAGAGAAGTTTGAAGAATTTTACTTAATTTTTTTTAATTTTCAAAACAATGATTCAAGAAACAAATGCATTTTAAGTAAATGATCCTGTTCAAGAAATGCAAAACATTTTTGAACTGCATATCACAAAAAAGTAAAAGAACTGGAGAAGAAAGGATGAATATCTATGTATATGAAATCAGGCAGAAAGAAACACTTGGAGGAAAATGACACAAGAAGAAGATACACAGAGCCAAATACAGTAGAGAAGATAAAATCCAGGAGAACCAGACAGATAGAGAGACAGACAGACAGACAGACAGAGGAAGAGACAAAGAGAGAGAAAGAG
>PVKA01047117.1:0-14472 GCA_004027165.1 Ctenomys sociabilis | reverse complement strand
AGATAGATAGATAGATAGATAGATAGATAGATAGATGATGATAGATAAATAGGTAGGTAGGTAGGTAGGTAGGTAGGTAGATAGATAGATAGATAGGTGCTAGTGATAAGATCTAGGGCTTTGTATGTGCTTGACAAACTCTTTATGACTGAGCTAAGTCCCCAGATAATTAATTATTAAGCCACAAAAATAAAGCAGAGAGATTCTTAAGAAATAATTGACAGGAAGATACACTCCTGTTTTCATTCACAAGCCTTAGCATATGCTAATGTCATTTATTCTGACTACATCCTCTGACTCCTCTGTACAAATTTCAAGGGTGCCGGAGGACGTCAACCTATAAAGCAGCACGTAGCTTCCTGTAACCAGCTTTGTTCCGCTTCTCTTTGTCATTCAATCCTAATTTCAGTTTGTGTACCCTGGAGCAAGCTCTAAGTGTAGATATTTGCAAAACACTTAACATATAAATAGATGCACACTTTCAAATGCAGGTTCACACTGTCATTACAAAACGTGCCTTTATTTTTCAATGTATGTATTTATTTATTTTGTCTGCTTGAGACTGGGTCTGGCTATGCGCTGCAGGCTGGCCTTGAGCTCACTTTGCAGCCCAAGCTGGTCTTGAACCTCTAAGGATCTTCCTGCCTCTGCCTCTTGAGTTCAGGGATGACAGGTGTGCACCAGTACACCTGGCTTTCCAAATCCTATCTGCTAATTATACAAACTGATTTCCCAACACAGCCTCCATTTTTAAGATATGTCCTTCCTCCTCTTGAAAATAAAGTTAACTTTTCTTTGCCCTTTGTGTTCTGTCCTATTCTTATGAGATTTTATTAAAAAAATCAAAACACAATTTCATGACAAAATATTAAGAGAATAATGTCAGCAAATAGATAATATATCAATATCTTGCAAAAAAGTTTTTTCTTACAAAGAAGAGAAAAACAGTAACATAAACACTTTTTGGATGAAGAAAAATTGGTAGTATAGGTGAAATGAGTTAGCACACACACTAAAATAAATGTTTTCTGTTTAATCAAGAAGTCCCAAGTCTATAGGATAAATTATTTCTTCATCAATGAGTAGAGACACAAGGACAGAATTAAAAAGTTTATCCTTATTTTGAGGGCCGCAAGGATTGTTCCAAGCCCTGGTGATATGCTCGATGCAGAGATCTATTTTCTGCATTTTTATTCATAGTCTGATGTCTTTTAAAAACATCATCTAATTTAATGTACCAGGAATCAAACTCAGGATCTGGGCAGGCTCTGGGCCTCTGAGCTACATCCCTCCCTAGGAGTTTTCCTTGAATACTGGGTGGAGAATCAAATAAAAATATTTTGAAACGAGTCTTATAGAACTTCTCAAGATTTTTATTAAATACAAAACTTATTATTTTGTTTTTTTGGAGGAACTGGGGATTGAACTCAGACCCTTACACTTGCCAGAAAAGCACTTATTCTATTGAGCCATCTCCCCTACCTGTGAAATTTAATATGTTTTGATTGGAAACTACATTCATTTTTTTCCCCAGAAAGTATCAAGATTAAATAAAATGTGTAGCAATAAAAGGTTTAGCTCTCTGGGAAAACGTATGCTTTATGCATTTCTAGTAACTAAATAGTCTTATTGTCACTTGGAAGAATAACAGTTATATCATTAAGCACAAGCCAAAAGAATTGTTGGCATAGAATCTGTTCCCTGAAATGGTACTTTAAATACATTTCTGAAAAGAAAAATTTCAAATGATTGCAGAATGACAGATAGTTATTATACTGCATAGCATAACCTTAAAAGAATTCAAAAGCAAGGCTTTTGTATTAATATCAGTATATATTATGTTAAAATATGGGACTAAAATGATACCAAATTATACTTAAATATGCACTCCAAAAATCCAAACAACAAAAGAACATTTTAAAGAAAAATTTAAGGAGAGACACTGGAGAGACAGCTCAGAAGAATAAGTGTTTGCCTGGCAAGCTCAGGGGCCTGAGTTCAATCCCTGGTACCACAAAAAAAAAAAAAAAAAAAAGGCAGGGAGAGAAAATAAAAACTATTTTTAAAAAAACCACACTAACAACAACTCAAAATTTCACTAAACAAAACAGTAGCGCTTAAGCAGTGATTGCTATCCTGAATATTGTTGTCTTCAAAATTAGCTGTTCAGATTACCAGACAGAAGCATGTAAAAATGGTTAAAAAAAAAAAAAAAACTATACAAATTTAAAGAGGCCAGAGAGGGCAAAGAATTAAGCATTAGCTGTTCTATTCCATAGACTGGCAGAGATTACCAGTGTGATTATTCAAGCTGTCCTGGAAATATACAGTCATATTAGTTTATCACCTCCTTCTTTCTTTTCTTTCTTTCTTTCTTTCTTTCTTTCTTTCTTTCTTTCTTTCTTTCTTTCTTTCTTTCTTTCTTTCTTTCTTCCTTTTCTACTTTTCTTCCTCACAGTTTTTCTTTCCCTTTGGATATTTTCTTTGCCTTTCACAGTGTTTATTGTGCCTAAAGGAACACTTTTGGCTTTCAGTAAAAGTTTGTCACTAACATATTGTGTTCACCTTTGAGCTTTTTGTCTCGTGAGAGGAGATAATAAAATTTAAGGGAGCTGTCTTGTGCTTAGTGGATTGTACAGAAACATTTCTAGCCTCAATCCACGAGAACACAGCTAGGAGACACCTAGCCCTTTTCTAAGGAGCATGCCCGTTTTTTCTATCACCTCTAAATGCTCTAACTAGGAAACTAAAACTGACCCAGACTGTATTTATTTCACTACATTTGGCTTCCAAGACAAAAACTTTGGTACAGTGATTTTCCTATACCTCTACGTCAATGAATGAATTCATTACACTGAATGAATTAATTCTTTTCTTCACAATCTTACCTGCTTTGGTCTTTTCAGTGACTATCCATTCTTGGATTGTTTTCCTCCAAAAATATATATGTGCCTGCACCATAGCACAAATTATGCAAAGTTAAGAATGTGACAAAGGGCCAGGGAGATGGCTCAGTGGAATAAGTGCCTCCCTGGCAAGCGTAAAGGCCTGAGTTCAATTCCCCGTTCCACCAGAAAAAAAAAAAAAAAAAAAGAATGTAACATTGACCAAAATCTAAATCTTGCCATTGCACCAAATATTCCATGAAGAAGTCTGGAAGTAGCAACTTGCATTTCTATCTAAGCAAAAAAAAATGCTTTTATTAAGATTTTTATCAGGTTTTCTTTTTTTCTCTTTGTGTCCAGTTTCATTTGTCACACTAAACTGGTTAGTTTTTAATTGATAGCCATTAATTGGCCATATTTACAAGGTACAGTGTAATGATTTGAGTAACGAACAAATGATAATTAACACAACTGTTATCTGAAAGATTGAGGCCAGGGGCTGGGGTTATAGTTCACTGGTCTAGCACCTGCCTGGTTGGCAACTGTAAGGTTCTGAGTTTGATTCCTGATACCAAAATAATAATAATAAGACGAAGAATGAGGAGGAGGAGGAGAAAGAGGAGCAGAAGAAGAAGAAAGATGAAGACAAAGACAAAGAAGAAGAAGAGGAAGAAGAAGATGAAGAAGAACAACAAAAAGAAGAAGGAGGAGGAGGAAGAAGAAGAAAAACAAGAAGAAGAAGAGAAGAAGGAGGAGGAGGAGGAAGAACAAGAACAAGAAGAAGAGAAGAAGAAGAAGAAGAAGAAGAAGAAGAGGAAGAAGAAGAAGAACAAGAAGAAGAAGAAGAAGAACAAGAACAAGAACAAGAACAAGAACAACAGAACAAGAACAAGAAGAGTGTTATAGCTGTTCTCTCCTGGCCCCCTGGTTGTCCTAAATTGACTGGAAATATTAGTATTTTATGTTCTTTCTAATAACTTGTTTTTAGTACCATGAGGTGAACATCAGAGTTTGTCTAAAGGATAGCATGCCTGTACCTCCTTTTTCACTGAAACTTTTCTACTCTATACTTCCACTTTGCAACACATGTTACATCATTTTGCATTCTGACAAGGGCATCCCATGGCAAGGACTACAAGAAGGCCAGGTTCTCCTTTGCCTGTGGAAATTATGAGACTGGGTGTGGTGGTGCGCGCCTGTAATCCCAGCTCTTGGGAGTGTGTAAGCACGTGGATCCCTGTGAGTCGGATCTAGTAGGGAGACCCCGAACACCCTGTGGACCCTTCCCTAAAACAAAGGCAACTGTGTTGAGATAGCTTGAGAGTGTGCTGTTGTTCATTCAACCAGGGCTCCCCATGCAGTCTCGTGTGGACCCAAATGATAACCTGTCATTGCAATCCAGGGATGGCTGGCTCGAATGCAGGAGCAGTACGACGACAGGGCTTGCTGTAGCAGAAAGCAGTTTTCATCACGGTATTGGAGGAAGGAGGAAAAGAAAAGGGATGGCTCAGGCAGGAAGCACTGTGCCATTTGGGGGCCTTTTGCAAATGAGCAACGGCAGAATCCACTCCTGGAAGCGCACCGGTATGTGTGCATGCACCAGCATTTTTCTGCCAGTGGAAAATCCACACTCTGGAGGATTGTCTCAACAATGACATAAATAAACCAAAGGAGGAAGCGTCTCTTTTTCTTCAGAGGGACTCCAGGGGTTGTGCTCCCCTTGGCCATCATATCCTGCGAACACTTCACCTTCCTAGATGGAATGTTCAGGTTTTGCCCGAGATCCTTCAGCTTTCCAATGTGGACTCAGGCAAAATGCCCACACCTCTGACTGGGTCTTCCAGCTTTCTGGTGCCCAGCATGACCTGATCCACTATTTTACACCTAACAGAGTGAACAGCCATGCCAAGCACATCTTGTGAATTGTGGTCATTAGTTTTTTCTTTTTCTTTCTTTTTTTTTGGCAAAACCGAGTTTTGAACTCAGGCCTTTCTGCTTGCCAGGCAAGCACTTATTCCCTGACCTATCTGTCCAGCCCCTTGATAATTACTTCTTTTTTTTCTTAATCTTTAAGGGTTTATGAATGAGTCGATCATTCCTTTGTTTTTTTTTTTTATTTTTGGGAATTATTTTCACGTGTTGCTTTATATCTCTTTGTGCAGTAAACGCTGACTGATACGGCAGTATTCCCTCTAGAAACCGAACAGTACTGTTAGAATCTTCCTTAGGATTTCCCCGACTAAGAATCATTTTCGTGCGCAGGACACTAAGGGGTCTTTGAACAATGTCTAGATCATACTTCTGAATGATTTAATGTCTTAGTGGAGTTCCGAAAATTAAAGTAGAATAAATAAAGTCACTGGAAGTTGTCTAGGCAGGAAGGAGGTCAGGGTCAAAAGATCAATGGATGCAAACAGTAGTGATTTGAAAATCGTGAGGTAATTGGACAAGAATGCTTTTAGCCAAATGATGGTCATTAAATATAAAGGAGAGAGAGAAGGGTATCCATCAAGCATGCACATATTGTTACCCAGCAATTGAATATATTCCCTCGTATGGCTTAAAAGGTTGAGGAGGCATTGTATCAGGGAACACTGCAAGCGTCACATTCCCTTGATTGGCCAGGCCTTCCAAATCATTCACAAGTCTCTTTAGATGTCTAGGCAAACTATTATAACACGCACACACACACACACACACACACACACACGCAGAAATAAGTGCTGGTGAAGACACGGAGGAACCGGTAGTTTTCAGTATTGTTCTTAGGGATGTAAAAATGATAGAAGTGGTATGGAAAACATACAGTGTTTACTCAGGAAAAAAAAAAAAAAGGACATTAGATTACTATTTGATCCAACAATTGCACTTCTGAGTCTGTTCCCTGAATAGTCAGTGAAAAGATAAGAGTGTTCATGGCATTACTCAGAATAGCCACAAGATGGAAGCAAGCTATGTATCTAGGCGTGGATGAATCAGCCAGCAGAATATGTGAAGCAGTATAATCTGATACTTTTGCATCTTAAGAACAAAAGCCGGGGCAACGGAGATGGCTCACTGGAATAAATGCTTCCCTGGCAAGAACGAAGGGCTTGAGTTCAATCCCCAGTTCCACTAAACAAAACAGAAGAATAAAAGCCGTTCAATAACACGCTGCACTGTGGAAGAAACGCGGGGCTTAGCACTGTAGGCAAATTCAGAGAGGTAGAAAGGTGAATGCTGATTTGGGGGGATTAGGATTAAGATTTACTTTTCTAATGGGAGTTGGTTTTCAAATGAGGGGGAAATGAAAAAAATAATCTGGTCACACATGGTGGGGATGGCTCTATGACATGGTGAATCTACGTAATTCTACAGAGCGGAACGCTCGCTCAATACTTTGGCTTTTTAGCCTACAGATGCTTGCACAGGTACACCAGCGAAGAAGCAGCTGCATCCAAAGCTATAGAAACGGTACAGCTGAAAAGACAGAGTCAAACGAGTGAATTAATACTTGCATTTCTCAAGGGCTCTGCACAGAGGAGAAGAGTTGGTCAGGGAATACAGAAGAATTCCCTTGTTGTGCTGAAAATCAGGAGCAGATGTTTTTTTTTCATGCTGCTTATCTAGACCAGATAGGAATAACAAACAGGTGAGCTTGAGAGACATTTACTAGGTCAACTGTTGGCTGTTGGTAGCTTATTGAAGACTGGACCGTGTCAGGGGTATCATGGGTGGGTCTTGTTTTATTCCATCTTTTGCACGTGGAGGCAGAAAGGGCAGAAGAAAACAAATTAATAGGAGGGTGTGGGTGCATTTTTAAAAATGTTTTCCAAACATTTTTTTTCTCTATAATTGTATTGAAGAACAAATAACAAAGAGGCAGTTTCAAATCAAATTAGTAGAAGAGATTCAATAATTAATACATTGCATATTGTTTTCTTAGTGGTTATTTATTGTGCAAGGTGCAGACATGATATTCTATTTGCAAACACCATTAGAGCAGATGCCTCTATTCATTGAATTAAGAGAACGTAGCTGTAGACCTTTTTTTAAAGCTGAATTATAGTACAGTTTCAATAATTAATACTTTTTACATTGTTATCTTCCTAGTGGTTATCCATAGTATGAGGAGCAGACAGGATATCCTGTCCAAACACTATTAGTGCAAATCTTTGTTCTCATAGAACTATGTGAAAGTCTTGCATATTTATCCTAACTGTACTGTATATACAAATATATAATGGTCTTTCCTTTGTATCCCCTTTTTTTGTTTAGCCCTGTCAGAAATGGATATTCCCTCTCTCTCTCTTTTTTTTTTTGAAGAATCAGGGATTGAACTGAGGCCCTTGTGCTTGCCAGGCAAGCGCTTATTGCACTGAGCCATCTCCTCGGCCCCATTAACTGTTCTTTCAATGAACTGGATCAGAATGCTGGTCTTATTCATAATTCGAGTCCCAGCATCTGCTCATGCCAAAGGCAGAGGCAAAGAAAAAGAATGGGGAGAAGGAAATGAATCCAAAAGAACAGAGATGGTAGCCACATATATCTTATCAGAGACGAAAGGAGGAGGAGTAGAGGGCAAAGCCCTGGAAAGCCCACGACATAAAAGGTTTAAAAATATTTTCCATAGGCCTGTCAGGTAGCTCAGTGCACTGAAGCGACTCATTAGGCAGATGTGGGGAGCTGGGTTCATCCGTGGTGTGTTATGCTGGCCCCGCCCCCAGGACATGCTGAGCCGGGATTGAGACTAGGCGTGGTGGACCCCGCCTGCAATCCCAGCTCTTGGGAAGCTGAACACAAGAGAATCAGTACAAGTCCCATCTGTGTAGTGAGACCCTGTCCTAAAAAAAGAAAAGAGAAAAATCCTTTCCCTCCACTGGATTGAGGTGTCCTTAGCAACGTGCTTTTGGAGACAGTTGGCATCAACTGTTAGGATGGCCTGGGAGGACAGCCAGGAGGAAAACAAGTGTTAGACACAGACAGCAGAGCAGGATGCATATGGTTCTATGCCGTGACCCCCGGCCTTAAAATTTGGTCTATTTATATCATTAGCCATCAGTGTCCTCCTGCCAGATGGGCAATATTTATTTCTCTCCACTCAACTAGACAGAGGGCAGTTAAAAAGACGCTCACTTTCATGGCAAATATTTGCTATGAGACAATATCACAAAACAGTTCAAAAACAATGTTTTACAGAGATGCCAAATATTCATGGGCCATCTGGAATTGGCCGTGCATTCCTTCTCAGGATATGTACACATTGACCTTAATTATTTCACCTTCAAAATTTATGAGGTTTTCTTCTTTCCATCAAATGCATAAACCCTGCATCCCAAGCGTACCAGATAAATCCCCCACCACCGCATCTGATAATGCAACAAATTTCACCACAATCTGGACCACCCCCTCTGGCATCCACTGCCAATGCCAAGCACTTTCACAGCATGCTGATTATTTTGGTCATTGGTTTAGAGAGACCCCACAAGATACGCTGAACCCTGGGCTTCCCTAACGTGGCTTTATTCTGAGAGACCAGCATTGGGTAGCAGGACTCCCCAAGGCCAACGCGTGTAATTCGAGCAAATCTACGTGGGGGAGACGCTGCTTGGACAAATGAAATGGGAGTTTGAACAAGACTGTACTACACAAGAGAAGCTCTGTGTTTGTGTATGCAATGAAAGTGACATGTACCATATGCCTTACAAAGCAAGGCAGCAGAGTGGCTCCATCCGGGAGGCCTAGGCTAGGGATTGCCCTAGCGCGTCCCCATCTCAGTCCATCGGTGCCATCCTGTGCAAGCCCACAGCCCGGGTGGTGACATCTAGCAGAGCTCGGTGGCCCCGTCCTGGGCGCTCAGGTCCAAGGTCCAGTCATGGCAGAGCCTGTGTCTGCCAAGCACGGCCTTCCTGGGTGACAGCTGGTGTCTTAGTTACTTTTTACTGATTTCTGGGACAAGTCCCTGACACCCAGAATGAAGGAAGGAAAGGTTTATTTACTTCGCAGTCCCTGGGGGTTTCGGTCCATATTCCGCTGGCTGCAAGGCAAGCAGCAACAGTTCATGGTGGCGGAAAACGTTGCAGCAAGCAGGGAAGCAGGAAGCCTTGCTCAGTTCCTGGGCCCTGCCCACCTGCAGGGCTGGGCCCCCCACGCTGAGAACTGCAGGAGCTGATTCAGCCAAGTTGACACAGTGCGTCAACCAACACAAAGGGTTCCTAACCTTGTTTGGCTTCTATTACACAACCTCTGAAACAGACTGTAGGTGAAACGAGACTCATATTTCATATTCTTGACCATTCAGAAGCATGAGTCTCATTGCATCTGTAGCTCTCAGTTACTGGAGCTGCAGATGAAATCCAAGGATGGATGTCAGTTAAGAGTTTCGGGCTCTGGCCGGGCGTGGTGGCGCAAGCCTGTAATCCCAGCACTTGGGAGGCTGAGGCAGGAGGATTGTTGTGAGTTCGAGACCAGCCTGAGCTACAAAGTGAGCTTAGGGCCAGCCTGAACTGCATAGTGAGACCCTGTCTCAAAAAGACAAAAAAAAAAAAAAAAAAAAAAGAGTTCGGGGTCTGGCAAGTAGAACCCAGCAATGGGGGGGACCACCTGACTGGACAAGAGTTCTTATTGCAACTCATGAAGTGGAAATAGTTTGAGAGGCTGGGATACCCCGATAAAGTAACAAACTTCCACTTGATCGCATGTGTAATATATATTCCAAACCCACTATTGTCATTTGGAAGAAAAAGAAAAATCCCTGAACTACTGTATGGAGTTGTGAGGACTATTTTATTGTGGTGCTGTTTTGCTTTTTTTTTAAAGAATACAAAACATAGTTATAAAAAAAAAAATGAAAGTCATACAAAATCTCACTGAACAAAACAATAAGAATTCAACAGTGGTTGCTATGTTGTATACTGGTGTCTTGGATTTGAGAGGCACAGTGGACATCGTAAAAGAAGGTGTTCAAGGAGAAGGAATACCTGGAATAAGGTAAAGGAAAAGAGAAAGAAAGTAGTATGGGAAAAATATATATACGTATCCATGCAGGGTAGCTTGCATAAGCATGCTGCTGAGAAATGGCTTTTTAATGGGGACACAGGGTCTCACCATGCAGATTGGACGCACTGTGACCCTCGTGTTTTCAGCCTCCCAATCGCTGGGATTACAGGCGTGCACCACCACGCCCAGTTTCGGTCTCCCTCGTCAAGGCACCCCGGGGACAGGGCTGGTACAGCACGCTGGGGACTGAGCCATGGTCCCTGCACCTGGTTAGCAGGCGCTTTAGTCTGCTGAGCTATGTGCCTGCCCTTGAGAACTGTTTTTTTGTTTTGTTTCATTATTTTTTTTTTTCATTTTTTAAAATAAGGGCATGAATTCTGTTGTATTTTGTGTCTAGAGTTTATTAGGAAGCAGCTGAATCTAGATTCTGTAATTTATCTACCGGGTTTAAGGCTTTGTACTTGCTGGATCAGTCGTCAGATAGGATGGGCACTGCCCTAATCCTAGATATCTGGGTAAGATTGAGAAGGGCCAAACAAGACTTGTCTCTCCCTTCCCTGGGTTTCTTTTGCTGTGTTCTGTCTCCACGAGCTGTTTCTCCTTGGCAGTGCCACCTGCCTTTGAGCCAGCCAATCATGGACTCAGAGCTGCAGAAATTGTGAGCTAAATAAACCTTTCCTCCTTGAACTTTGGGGACCAGGTAGCAGCCAGAGAAAAGAACCCATCACGGCTGGTTCAGGGTAAAGAGTGTAAGGAGAGAACAGACCTTACCCTAGGGGCACAAAACAGTCTGCACCTGGCGCCTCACAATGTGATTTACATTTTCATAAAATCACCCTGAGGGCTGTGTGGGGCAAGGGTTACAGCGAGCAGGAAGCAGGCAGGCGGACAAACTGTGAGGAATGATTTACAATGCTCTGTGGAGAAAGCCTTGTAACAGGACAGAGGCACTGCAGCATACTATAAAATCTAGGGCAGCTCTCACATTCTTCTACTTTGCTTTACTACGGGGAAATACAGCTGACATAAAATTATCTTCTTGTCGTGCTTACAGGTACAATTTCCTGGCATTAAATTCGCTCACATGGTTGTACAATCACGGTAGAAATCCATCTCCTGAAAAGCTGCCCACTTGCTGACTTATAATTTTTTTTATTTTTGCAGAACAGGGGATTGAACTCAGGTCCTTGCGCTTGCCAGGGAGGCGCTTATTCTATTGAGCCATCTCCCTGGTCTCTGATTTGTGATTTCGAGTATGTGACTTCGTTTTTGTCTTTTTGAGACCGGGCCTCAATGGGCAGCTCCTTTTGTGGACTCAGCTGGAGTCAACATTGCGGCAATCCTCCTGTCTCAGCCTCCTGAGGGCTGAGATTCCAGCTGTGTTCCATGGCCGGCCCTGCCTGCGCATGAACTTTCTGGTTAGAGCATGGCATCTAGCATAAGCCCCTATTCACCTTAGCAGCAGCAGAGACTGGGGCAGAATTCCATGTAGTCTGACCTTTGCCTGAAGTATTTACTCAGAAAACATCTAGGGCAGGCTGCCTTCCTTTTAGGCTTGCCTAAATTACCCCATCCTGCACTCCTACCCCTGTCCTGTGAAAATTTCACAAACCTGTGGGAGATAAGGAGGGGATGGGAGTAATTAGGAACAATATAAATCAGACCATTTGCCCATGCTTAGCCATAAATCTCTCCTCCTGAGACCTCGAACCTATGGGATATAGGAGCACCCCACTCGTGTCATAGCCCTGCCCCTATAGGATACAGACAGCACAGTCTCCATGCAACAAATAAGCTATGTAAGCTCGTAGGGGACAAAGAATGGGGCCTTTTGCATTTTCCAACTTTGGAGGGAGGAAGCACATTGGTCTCCAGCTAAATTAATAAGGGCTCCATAATTCCTCTAATTTGGCCTCCCATGGACAATAATTTCCAATCCCAGACATGACATTGTGATTGGCTTTTTAAACTGAGCACAATGACCTCAAGAGCCATCTCAGAAGTAGAACGTTAGAATTTTATTTCTTTGAACGAAATAAAAGAAATTTAATTTATCTTTTCCGTCACCAGGCTGCAGTACATTTCGTGCATTCATGCAACGGTAAAGAATGCTGTGGGTTAGTTAGGGTTCTTCAGGGCAGCAGAATCAATAGGAAATATATGGATAATTATGGAAGGAAATGCATTATGTATCCACTTGGGGTCGTAGACAGGATGTTGTGCCACAGCCCCCTATGAGATCAGAGACAGAGGATTCCACAGTCAGAGCGACAGAAAATTGCGAGGTGGGGCAGCTACCCAGCCCAAGCACGGGACAACCACAAAAACAGCCAGACCTACCTGCCAATCATCCACAGACACGCCCACCGCTGTGCTTTACGGCTCTGCTGGGCAGTTCTTCCCAAGCGCGGTTGCCATGGGAATGTTCGTGATCACGTGACGCCATGCAAATAGGCACACCCAGCTCACGGACTGCATTGGATTTCTGATATTCCAGTTCGTTTTAACGTGGGCAAAGAGAACTGTGGTCACACTCAAAGTCTGATGCAAAATTTTGCCCTGTCCCTGTTGTTTGTGAATACAGTTGTTTGCATTCATGAAACAAGTCATAACTTGCACTAGATTATATATGAAGAAAGTGGTGCCCTTTTATCATAAAGGGAATCACTTGAAATAAAATAATGTGGCAAGAAGTAAAAACGTATTATTATTATTATTATTATTATTTTTTTTGCTGAACCGGGGATTGAATTCAGGCCCTTGTGCTTGCCAGGGATGCACTTATTCCACTGAGCCATCTGCCTGGACCAAAAACGTGTATTTTAGCCTTATTAAATTTAAGAGAAGCCGGGCGTGGTGGCACAGGCCTGTAATCCCAGCACTTGGGAGGATGAGGCAGGAGGATTGTTGTGAGTTCGAGACCAGACTGAGCTACAGAGTGAGCTTAAGGCTAGCCTGAACTGTATGGTGAGACCCTGTCTCTAAAAGACAAAAATAAATAAATAAATAAATAAATAAAATAAAATAAAATAAATTTAAGAGAAGCTGGGTGTGGTGGCGCATGCCTGTAATCCCAGCACTCGGGAGGCTGAGGCAGGAGGATTGTTGTGAGTTCGAGACCAGACTGAGCTACAGAGTGAGCTTAAGGCCAGCCTGAACTGCGTAGTGAGACCCTGTCTCAAAAAAAAAAAAAAAAAAAAAAAAAGAAAAGACAATTTAAGAGAGTTCCCACAGCACTTTGGTATTTCACTACAAGCCTGCATTTTCCTCATCCATGAAAGCAAAAAGAAAACACTTTCTCAGAGAATTGAAGGTAAAAAACTACACGCATTTCAGCCTGCCCATCCAATTCTTTGTTTTAGACTCTACTAACCTGTTGAAAATGCATGATCTTATCTTGCTCCAGTGGGAAGGGTATGCTCCTTTCCATGAAGAACTGTCTAAACTCTAAAGCTTCACGGCCGGGCGTGGTGGCGCATGCCTGTAATCCCAGCACTCAGGAGGCAGAGGCAGGAGGATTGTTGAGGGTTTGAGACCAGCCTGAGCTACAAAGTGAGCTTAAGGCCAGCCTCAACTGCATAGTGAGACCCTGTCTCAAAAAGACAAAAAAAAAAAAAAAAAAAAAAAAGTAAATAAACTCAAAGCTTCATGATACCAAAATTATTTATGTAGTACTGGGAATCGAACTCAGGACCTTGCATTTACCAGATACTGAGGTGTATCCCCAAATCCTGCCAAAATAATTATTTGGGTTCAGTTAGGAGTACAGCATCCTTTGTCAGAGAATGAGATTCAGTCTACCTTGGCCCGCTTACAATGCTAAAAGCTCCAGATTGTGAGTGTGCCCTGGGGATTTTGTATGTGCAAATCGAGTCATATAGAGTCTGTCCACTTGTGGTTGGATTATTTCAGGAGCGTGATACTCTGAGATGCTATCTAGAGTGGATTCCATTGCATTCCTAAGTATAAGATTTAGGAATTCCTTTCCATTTTTGACATAGCCCGTGTTAGAATACCACTCATTTTATCTACCAAGTAATGTTCCTTCACAATATGCTCACAGGAGGACCAGTTAAGCAAAGTGTGATAATGTATGCCTGTAATTCCAGCTATTGGGGAGACTGAGGTGAAATGATTGTAAAGTTGAGGCCAGCTTGGGCACTTTAACTTTGTTCTGTCTCAAAATATAAAGGAAATGGACAGAGCTGAGCAGTGGAAAGAGATTGCCCAGAGTATGAAAATTCCTGGGTTCAGTACTTAGGATTGCACAGAATTAAAAGTAAAATGGAAGGAGAGGAAAAAGAAGAGGAAGAAGAAACATAGGAAAAGGAGAAGAATGAAAAGATGGAAGTGGAGGAAGAGATGAAGGAGGAGGAACAGGAGATGGAGATGAACATGGAGATGGAGGTGAAGGACACAGAAAAGGAAATAGAAAAGGAGGTAGAGGTAGTGGAAAGGGAGGAGATGAAGTAGGAGGACGTGAAGCAGGTGGAGGAAGAGAAGATGGAGGAGGAGGAGGTGGAGGTGGAGGAGACAGAGATGGAGGAGGAAGAGATGGAAGAGGAGGAGGTGGAGAAGGAGATGGAGGCGGAGATAGAGAAGGAGATGG
>PVKA01047116.1:0-14505 GCA_004027165.1 Ctenomys sociabilis | reverse complement strand
GTGATTGCTATTTTTAGTTCTTCTATATCTCTTTGACTGTGTTTCATGTGTTCTATTTCTTTTCTGTATTGCTCATTTAAGGAATCCATCACATTTCTGATCTCCTCAATTTTTTTATCCATGTCTTCTTTAAAGGTAGTTATTAATTCTTTTTCTGCTGTGTTTCTTCCAAGTTGGATTTCCTCTGTATATTTCAGGACTTGTTTCGGTATTTCAGATCCTATGACTTCAAAAAGTTCTTTTTTGATTTCAGAACTTATTTCTGCTTTGAGGTCCTCATGATCTTTCTGTTGTTGTTTCTTTGCTTCAGATGCTGTTAATTCATATATATCAGTTGGAATAGTGCTCTCTGTACTTGTTCTGGGTGAGCATCGTTTTTCCAACCAGTGTTTCTGGAATTCATTCGTTATTTCAGATTCTATGTATTCAAATATTTCTTTTTTAAATTGGGGAATTACTTCTCGTTTTATTTCCTCTGTAGCTTTCTGCTGTTGTTCCTTTGCTGCTGTATCTGTTACTTCATTCGTTGCAGCTGAGCTAGTGTCCTCTGCCTTTCCTGATGGACTGGAGGTCTGGGATTGCATTTTTCCCCTTCTCTTTGTCATTTTGTATAGCACTGATCTTTGACCTTTGGTGTAGAACTTTGGTGCAGCTATAACCTTAGCTTGTTATGAGATTCAGGTGCCAGTCTATTAAGTTTGAGATTTTCCAGGTATGCCTATCCTGGGTCTAGCTGTTGTGTTCAGTTCCTTTTTTTGCTGAAGCTCCTTTGGTTCTGCTATGTTGGTTCCCAGGGTCAGCTCTCCTGTGTCAGGCAGGGCGTTCCCCAGGTGGGTGGGCCTGGGCTTTGGTGGGTTTTCTGGGCTCACAAAAGGATAGTGGATGATCTTATTTACTGAGTAGGCTGTACTGAGCTGGCCAGCTTGTGCTGGGTTCGGGTCTACAGGCCATAAATCAAGAAGGCTACGAAAGGTCCCTCTGGTGCCCTGGGCCTGGAGCCCTCACTTATAGGCCAGGCTGTGCTGGGTTTTGGTCCATAGCGTGGGACCGTGGATTGCTGAGAAATGTCCCTCCGGTGTGGCAGGCTAGGAGTTCTCACTCCAGGCCGACCTGCACTGGGTCTGGGGCTGTGGGGTGGGACCAGTAATCACCTGGGAGTGTTTCTCTGGCACAGTGTGCCTAGAGCTGTCACTGGGCCATGTTAGGTGACGGGCAGCTTAATCCCTGGGAAATGTATCTCAGGCACGACGGGCCTGAGGTTCTACACTCACTGACCTTTGATGCCCAGAGAATCAGGGAAATTCCCACTCAATCAGTGGGCTTTAGGTCAGGGGATCCGGGGAGGTGTTGGTGCGTGGGACCTGAGGTTTCAGGCCAGTCACTGGCTTGCAGGGGTTGGGGACAGGGATCCGCAAAGCGCGTGTGGGAAGAAGCCAAAGGCTCTCCCTCAGACTCACCACACTCTCACTGATCTGGGAAGCCTGGTGAGTCATGTAAATTCCCTCTCACTGGAAGAGCTTGGCGCGGGATCCAGGAGGCCTCTGGAGTCAGCCACTGTCTCAGGCTGGTCTCTGGGGCTGGGCAGGCGCGGGCGGGATGGAGCAAGATGGCGGAGTCGGCCGCGCTGTCTCTGGCTGGTCTCCTGTCCAATTGCTTCAGGAAGACCACTCTCTTGCCTCTGTGACGCCTGGTGTGGATAATCAAGATGGTGCCAGGAGTGATGCTAGCTCAAGTTTCTCCAAATCTTTTATTTTTTGCATAATTTTGTTGTAAAACAAATAGCAATGAGACAGTTTCAAACCAAATTATTAGGAGAGATTCAATAATTAATACATTGGATATTGTTTTCTTAGTGGTTATTTGTTCTGCAAGATGCAGACATGTTATTCTATTTACAAACACTTATACAGCAGATCCTTCTATTCATTGAATGGAGAATGTAGCTGTGTATCTATCCAAAGTATTTCAAATATACAGATACAAAATGGTCATTCATTTATATCACCTTTTTTGTTTAATTTTGTCATTTAAATATTATAGGTGTGTGAATTCAGCAAAATATTCCAAAATAGTCCAGTAGTCCATAATAGTATTCTGTTTTCCATCTATCTGGCAATATCAGAAGTTTTGACTTGAGTCTATTACTTACTGCTCAGCAAAATAATATGGCTTTTCTTCTTATACTTCGGTTTTATACTTTTCTGCTAGATAGTTATGACCAAGACAAAGCAAGAGCTATGTAACAAGACTTGTAGTTTTTTTTTTTTTTTATCTGAATAAGGTCAGTCAAATCCTCTCAGGATTTATCTTGAGTCCTTGTACTGCAGTTTGTAGATCCTTGTCTTGTACCTCAGAGTAAAAGATCTCATGTTTTCCCCATTTAGGATTATGTTAGCCATTGGATTTTCATAAATGGCTTTTATCAGATTGAAGTAGAGGCCTTCTATTCCAGTTTTCTGTAGGATTTTGAGCATGAATGAGGGTTGGACCTTGTCAGAAGCCTTTTCTTCATCAATTGAGAGGATCATGTATTGTTTAGTTTTTGTTCCTTTGATCTAGTGTATTATATTTATAGATTTTCTAATATTGAACCATCCTTGCCTCCCTGGAATGAATCCTACCTGGTTATGGTGTATGATCTTCTTCATGATTTTCTGTATTCTATTTGTCAAGATTTTATTGAGGATTTTTGCATCTATGTTCATGAAGGAGATTGGCCTGTAGTTCTCTTTTTTAGTTGTGTCTTTCCCTGGTTTTTGGTATCAGTATAATACTTGCCTCCAGAAATGATTTTGGGAGGATTGCTTCCTTTTCAACTTCCTTGAAGAGTTTGAGGAGTATAGGGCATATATCTTGCATAAATTTCTTGTAGAATTCAGCTGTGAATCCATCAGGACCTGGACCTTTCTTTGTCAGTAGGTTTTTTATTACATCTCATATTTCATTGTCTGTTATTGGGTAATTGCGAGTGGTTATATCTTGTTGATTCAGTTTTGGTAATTTGTACCTTTCTTGGAATCTTTTCATTTCGTCTGAGTCTTCTATTCTGTGAGAGTAAAGATCCTCAAATCAGCTATCGATAATCTTCTGAACTTCCACTGGGTCTGTGGTGATTACACCCTTTTCCTTCATTATTGCTTGTGTTTGAATTTTTCTTTCCCCTTTTTAATGATGTTAGCTAGAGGCTTATCAATTTTATTTAACCTTTCAAAGAACCAGCTTCTTGGTTCATTAATTCTTTGAACTGTTTGTTCATCTCAATTGTGTTCATTTCTGCTCTAATTTTAATGATTTCTTCTCTTTGGGTTCTGGGTTTGGTTTTCTGTTCCTTTTCTACTTGTTGGAGGTTCAGCAACTGGGTGTTGATTTGTTCCAGTTCTGTTTTCCTAATGTGTGAGTTTACAACTATAAATTACCCTCTGAGAACTGCTTTCATCATATCCCATAAATTCTGATAAGTTGTGGTTGAACTTTCATTGAATTGTAGATATTGTTGAATTTCTTGCTTAATTTTATCTGTGACCCATTGATTGCTGAGTAGGGTGTTGTTTAACTTCCATGTATTTAGGGGATTTTTCTGCTTTCTTTTGTCATTTATTTCGTTTCATTGCACTGTGGTAAGATCATATGCTTGGGATAATTTCTATTTTCTTGCATACACTTATTCATAAGCTCTGGACTAGTATATGGTCCATTTTAGAAAATGACCCATGTGAAGCTGAGAAAAAAATGTGTATTCAGCTGTGTTTGGATGAAACTCTCTGTATATGTCCACTAAGTCCATGTGTTTAAAGCTCTTGTTCAGTTCTGCTACTTCTTTGTTAATTTGTTTGGTTGACCTAACTTCTTGGGATAAGGAAGTGCTAAGGTCTCCTGTTAAGACTGTGGTATTGGCCTGGAGAGGATGGCTCAGTGGAATAAGTGCTTCCCTGGCAAGCACAAGGGCCTGAGTTCAATCCCTGGTTCAGCCCAAGGAAAAAAAAAAGATTGTGATGTTGGATATTAGATTTTTCATGTCCATTAAGGTTTGTCTTATATAGTTGGGTGTCCCGTGTTTGGTGCATGCATATTTATGAGTGTTAACTCTTCCTCTTGAATTTTTCCCCTAACCTGTTTATAGTGGCCTTCTTTATTTCACTTGATCTTTCTTGGTTTGAAGTTGATACTGTCTGAGAACAGGATTGCTACCCCTCTTTTTGTCTGATGTGCTGGTGCACATCAGAAATGAACACAATTGAGATGAACAAACAGTTCAAACAATTAATGAACCAAGAAGCTGGTTCTTTGAAAGATTAAATAAAATTGATAAGCCTCTAGCTAACATCCTTCGACTTTCAGCCTATGAATTTCTTTATGAGTTAACTCTTTTGCTTGTACACAGCATATTGTTGGATTTTGTTTCACAATCCACTGTGCCAGTCCATTTCTCTTAACTGGTGAATTAAGTCCATTTACATTTATGGTTATAATTGAGATGTATTTATTGACTTAAGCTTGACATGTTATTTACCTGCTGTTCACTCCTTTTTCTCCTGTGTTTAATTATTTTCCCTATTTAGTTGGTTGTTTCTGTTCTCGTTCGTGGGGTTCTGCTCCTTTTGCTCCCTCTTTAGCCTGTGTAGGGATGGCTTTGCCATCATGAAATTCTTTAGTTGTTCTTTGTCATGGCAGTATTTCACTTCTCTATCAAACTTGAAAGAGAGTTTTTCAGGCTGTAGCAGTCTGGGATGGAATTTGTTTTCATAGAGAACTTGAAATGCTCTGCTCCATGCTCTCCTTGCCTTCATGGTTTGTGAAGAGAAGTTGGCTGTAATTCTTATGGATTGTCCTTTGAATGTGATGTGCTTATTTTCTCTAGCAACTTTCAGTATGTTATTCTTGTGCTGGATTTCTGGGATGTTGACTATTATATGTCTCTATGTGTTTTTATTTGGGCTGAGGTTACTTAGCGTTGTGTATGCTTCGGTTACCTGGATGTCATATTGTTTCCTCATATTTTGGAAGTTTTCTACTATTACTTCTGCATATATATATATTTTGTGGAACCAGGGGTTGAATTCGGGCCCTTGTGCTTACCAGGAAAGCGCTTATTCCACTGAGCCATCTCCCTGGCCCCTGTCCATATTTTTTAAATGTCATTTGTATTGACTCTTCTTTATCATTAATAGCTATTAGTCTCACATTCTTCATTTTTGCATCATCTTGCAAGTGATGAATTATTCTTTCTTGCATCCTAGTTGTTTGCGAGAGATCTTTCCTTGCCTTTTCACTAGCTGCACCAGTGTCCTTAAGATTTGAAGCTCTGTCTTCACTTTCACTCAAATGGTTTTTAGGCTTGTTATTAAGATTGTAAGTTCTTCTGTATCTCTGTCACTCTGCTTCATGTGATCTATTTCTTTTC
This sequence comes from Ctenomys sociabilis, assembly GCA_004027165.1. Taxonomy (NCBI): domain Eukaryota; kingdom Metazoa; phylum Chordata; class Mammalia; order Rodentia; family Ctenomyidae; genus Ctenomys; species Ctenomys sociabilis. Next base: position 9,104 of record PVKA01047116.1, on the reverse strand, counting down.
TGTATTGCTCATTCAAGGAATCTGTTATTTTTCTAATCTCTATTTTTTTAATCAATGTCTTCCTTAGAAGAAGTTATTAAATCTTTTGCTGCAGAGTTTTTTAGATTGGGTTTCCTCCATATGTTTCTGTATTTGATTCTTTACCTCAGATGCTATGAATTTAGAATTTTCTTTTTTTATTTTAGAAATTAATTCTGCTCTGAGTTTCTCTATACCTTTCTGCTGTTGCTTATTTAGTTCTGATACTACTTATTCATATATTTCAGCTGAGCTAGTGTCCTCTGCACTTGTTTTGGGTGGGCATTGGGTTTCCTCCATATGTTTCTGCATTTTATTCTTTAGTTCAGATGTTACTAACTCAGAGATTTCTTTTTTTATTTCTGATTTGGGTTCCTCTATACCTTTCTGAAGTTGTTTCTTTATTTCAGATTCTATTGATTCAATGGTTTCACCCATGTGATTCCCAATTTGTTCTGTGCTATTGTCCTCTGCACTTTGTTTATGTGGGCTTGGGATCTGAGAACGTATTTTGCTCCTGCTCGTTGTCATTTTATATAGCACTGTCTTTTGACCTTTGTTGTAGAGCTATGGTGTAGTTATAATCTTATCTCCTAATGAAATTCAGTTTTACAGGTAGAAATTTTGTATTTATCCAGTTGTGCCTGGCTTGGGTCTGGCTGTTGTGCTCAGCTCCTTCCTGCTGCAGCCCTTGGTAGTGAACCTGCTGTGCCCCTCTGGCAAGATATTCTCCTCCTCAACTAGCTAGCTGGTTTTGTCCCCTATTCTTTCTGCAAGGACTACAGCTGTAGAGTTTCACCCTAGGCCAAGTATGCCAGGCCTGAGCTGCATCTGAAAGGGACAAACAGGCTAGTGGAGGGAAAAGCTCTCCCACACCCTCCCCAGGCTAAGGCTGGATCTTGGGGGTCAGGAGTATGTGGCAAAAGTTCTCACTCACTCAGCAGGTAGGGGGGCAGTTGAGTGGTGGAGGGCGTCCCAAGGTTGCGGAAGGTGATCTCACTCACGCGATGTCCGAGGTTTGGACTGGACAGGCCCTGCTGGTGCAGGGTAGCTAGAAGCTCTCCCCCACACTCCCCAAGCCTGGGCTCAGGCTGGATCTAGGGGTCCTGATATAGTGGCAGCAGTTCTCACTCATTTGGTGGGTGTTGGGGTGGGGCAGCAGAGTCTGGGCATTCATGTTTGCATGTCTTTCTTTTTAGCTCTTCTATTTTTTTCTAGTATCTTTGTACTTACTAATTATTTGTTTTAATAAAGTCATGAACTCTTTAGTTATGTGGGTTTTGTAATTTGCCAAGTGTCTCAGTGATTGATTTTGTTATTTCCACCGCTACTATTTCTAGTATCTAGGTTGTGTGGCTTCTGATTTGTCTTGCTCTCCTTCCTTCTCCTCTTCCCCCTCAATTCTCTCTAGATCTGCTTTGTGGGAGCATGTTTTCCCATTTTCTATTCTTTTGTCTGTTTGTTTCGTGCCAAGGCTTGCCAATTTTTTTAATAGTGGGTAGTTTTGTTTCTGGTATTAGTAGGTAGTGAGTACTTTTTAGAGATGCTCTTTAGGTATAACTAGTTATTCATTTTTATTATTATTTTTTAAATTTATAGATTTCTTTTTGGCTGCCGTTAAGGGCAGATGTGGTAAGACTTGAGGATCTGGAGATTGAACCACAGTATCCTGAGCTTGACTGCTTTGCTTAAGCAGGCAATTAAACAACTCAGCTCATGGGCAGGCCCCTCTTTTTAAGTTTATGTATTTGTTATTGGGTCTATCTATGTAGCTTGGACTCCTAGCAATCCTTCTGTTTTTATCCTTCCTAGTGCTGGGATTACAGTGTGCCTGTAATGCCAGGACTCAATTATTTATTTATTTATTATTGATTGCATAGTTTTATTTGTTAGAAACAAGATCTATAGTTCCAATTCAAATTCTAAGACAAAACACATATTGACACACAGTAAATATCTATTCAACAGAACAAATTTCCCTCTAACAATACAAAGTGTGTGATAGAGCACTAAATTTCACCAAAAAGAATAAAAGAAATGTTAAAAACAATGACAGCAAAAGGGAACAAAATTGAGTAGAAGGGGGGAAAGGTTAGATACAGAAGAGACAAAGAAATAGTATAAGTAGGATAATGGACTGATACAGTAGATAAGAATGAGTGAAAGCTGTTTGTGGCACATTGGAAACTTGTAGGGAAGAGTTAATGTAGTGTTAGTATTCTGATAAAGGGGAGAGAGACTGCAGATGACAACTATATCAAAACAAATATAAGAAAAAATAAATAAAAGCAAAAACTGACCAATGAACCAACCAGCCAAACAAACAAACAAATCCTAATACAACAACCAAAAGAATGCTAAGCCAAATTAAACAATATGTTGTGGCTTGTATCTAGATGTCTCTTCAAAGCTTCATGTGGTCATGGGGCTTTTCAGAGGTGGCTGGATGTAGGGTGTGTAGTGCTGGGATCAAGAATGTGAGACTGGGATTAAGGCTCTGAGTGCTACTTGCCCTTTGTCTCAGCAAAAGATAAAAAGTAACTAAGGGACAATACAACACAAAACACCCAGATTTCAGAATATATCTGCTAGGAACTCAGTTTAAACAATCCAAGAGAATGTATGTGTGATTCACTTGTAACCCTTTTGGGGAGAAGCCTTTGTGATGGCAGATTACTAGTATAGCTTTATTTACACTTCCTGACACTTACAATTTCCTTTGGCTGTTTGTGCCCACCTGCTGGAGTCCACAGACCTTGACGTTCTGCCTGCAGAAGTCCCTAGCTCCCAGTGAGCACTGTTGGAAGTTCTGCAAGGAAACAAAGCAGCTGCAGTTTCTTTTTAACCTTTATTCCAGAGTCCATGAATTTGCTCAATTTCCTTTTGTAACCTGGCTGTGAGTAACACTCCCCCTGTGTTCCCCACAAACAGGCACATTCTCTGGTGACTAGAATGTTGCACTTCTGTGCACAACTGGAAAAGAATTAACTCAATCTGGGTTGGGGCTACCAACTATGACCCTGGAGTTCAGTTGATACCCACGACATATTCTAGGTTCTTTGGACATACTATCTACCACTCAGCTGACCTACAGGCCTAACAACTGGAGGCAGCCAGACTGACTGTGCTTGCTTATGAGTCAGCAGGCACTGAGTAAGAGGTCTATTTAGGTAGATGCTGAATACTTGGGGACTATGTGCATGTACTCCAATAAACACATTGGCTGTCTGCAGAGATGGGCCAGTGAGTTGTGTCACCTCATCTAGGATGCCCTCTGGGCTGAGTCTGTTGGGGAGTGAGAACCCTCTTGTCTACAGTATGTGTTGGAGTGGAGAACACAGGGATGTTGCTTTTCGTATGTGTGTGAGTGTGGTGAACATAGTTGCTGTTCCAGGAATCTTGTCTCTGCAGCACTAGATTGTCACTCAGAGCTTGCTTGCTTGCTTTCTTTCCTTCTTTCTTCTTTCTTCTTCTTTCTCTCTTTCTCTCTTTCTCTCTTTCTTTCTTTCTTTCTTTCTTTCTTTCTTTCTTTCTTTCTTTCTTTCTTTCTTTCTTTCTTTCTTTCTTTTTCTTTCTTTTTCTCCTTCCTTCATATTGGGAATTGAACTCAGTCCTTTGCACTTGCCAGCCAGGCACTTTGCTGCAGAGCTATATATCCCCAGCCCTTCCTCAGACTGTTTGTCTCACTAAAATTGTCCATTCATCCAAATTGGCCACTACCTAATGGAGTAGGGTGTGGGGGCTGGTTGACTTGCCACAGAAACACGACTTCCCTTTAAAAAAAAAAAAAACTTATTCATTTGTTTGGCTTTATCTATGTATCAGCTTTCTGTAATGATTTTCCATTTAAGTTTTAAAACCTCTCTCCCACCTTCCAAATACCTTCCTTTTCAGTAAATCTGTTCTAAATTTCTCCAGTACAATTCTTCCTCTAGTCATTCATGTTGAATATCTAGTTATAACTTCTTTAAGATCATTGAGCACTTTATTGACCATTTTGTCTCCCTTTTTAACATTTTAAATAATTCTGTATGGTGACTTTTGATTTGCTGTTTCAGTGAACATGGCTTGGTATGGGTACTTGGGAGTTTTGGGAGCTATTTTTGTTACCTTGTACCTTGTATTTTCATGTTTGTATTTATTTTTTGCATTGATGTTTGTGGGTCAATTATACTGGAAAGATTTTGTTGCTAGTATGGAAACTTCTTGGTGTCTGTTTTTCAGTGATGCACTCTGACCGAGCCTCTGTCATGATATCTAACTACCTCTGTTATGCAGGGTAACTGGTCCAGCACAACCATGTTTTCTGGGAATGGCTCACAATTTTGTGAATGATACAAAGGCAATCTTGATACTGGCATATGAAGAAATCTCCATTATATAGAAATACCTAATCTTTTTCAACCATTCCTCATGTGATGGACATCTTGGCTGTTTGCAAGATTTTGCTATCACACATTGTGCTGCTATAAACATAGGTACACTTATATCACTATGATATAATGTTTTTAGTTCCTTTGGGAAAATTCCCAGTAGGAGGATAGCCAGCTTGAATGGGATTTCTAGTCCTACTCTTTTGGGGAGTCTCCACACTTATCTCCACAATGGTTGTAACTTGGTTCCATTTTTAAGTTTGTGTGTTATATATGGTGTGAAGTGAAAGTCTAAAGGTAAAGGTAAAGGTTGAACTCTCTATATTTATCTATCTATATCTATATCTATGTCTATGTCTATGTCTATGTCTATATCTATATCTAGTTTCCATCTAGTATACAACCAATTGTACATGATTGATTTAGAAGCCAATTTTCCCTCCATTGAGTAGACTTTCATAATCCTTGCCAAAAATCTTTTCAAAAGTCATTTGATTATAAGTGTGAGAGTTACTTCAGGAGTGCCAATTTTATCCAATAGTTGTATAATCTTATTCTTATGTAAGTACCATGCCTTTTTGTGTATCACAGCTTTGTGAAGTTACTTCAAGATTGCCAGTTTTATCTAATTGTTGTGCAATCTTATTCTCATGTAAGTACAATGCCTTTTTGTATATTACAGCTTTGTAATGAGCTTTCTGATCATGAATTATAAGTTCTCTACTTTCTTTCAAAATTTTTTTAGCTATTCTAGCCATTGCATTACCACATGATTTTTATTTTGCAGTACTAGAGATTTGAACTGTGTAAGAACTTTTACACTGATTTGTATCATCAGCCTTTTAAATTTTTTTTTGAGACAAAGACTAACTAAATCACTAAGTTTCCCAAGCTAGGATCTAGCTTGTAATATTCCTGCCTCAGCTTCTTAGAGTGCTGAGATTCAGGTGTACACCATCACAGCCTCCTTTTTCTCCAGTGCTGGGGATTGGACATAGATCTGCTATATATTAAGCAAGCCCTCTATTGTTGACCTTTTTATTGTCATTTTAAAACATGGTCTTTCTGTGTTGTTCAGGCTGGGCTGGAGTTTGTGTATCATTCTGACTCAGTTACCTGAAGGGATTTGGTTATGCGAATGCACCAGTTTGCCCAACTTCAACAGGAATTTTAAGATTAACTGGTTTCTACAAAAAAAAAAAAAAACCTAGCTGAAAAATTTACTTATTTATTTATGTACTTATTTGGTACTGGGTCTTGCTATACAGCTTGCATGTATAGTGATTCTCCTGTCTCAGCCTCCTCAGCACTGGAATTACAGTCATGCATCACCGTGCCCAACTTCAGGGGCCAGCACAGTGCACCTGGGCTTCAGGGCCAGCACAGTGTGTGGTACTTGGGATGAAATCTGGATCCTTGCACTTTCCAGGCAGGCACTTAGATAGCAGAGGTATCTCCCCTGGCCCATCTGAAAAATTTAAATAGGAATTTTGCTGGAGTTTCAGTTTGATGTGGCAGGATGTCTACCTGCAGGAAGAACCCATGGAACCCACTGTCTTGGAGTCTAACCAGTTTGGAGGCCACATTTTTATTGTGATATTAGGGATTGAACTCAGGGCCTTGCACTTGCCAGACAAGCAGTTATTCTACTGAGCTATCTCCCTGGTCCCTGGAAGCCACATAGTTATTCAGCCATAACCATATGGGTGTAGAAAAATTGGAAATTTTGTATATTGCTAATGGGAAATGTAAACTGATACAGCACTTTGAAACACTGTGGAATATCCCCAAGTGTTAAACATGGAACACCATCTGACACAGCAATTGTAATTTTAGTTGTATACTCACAAGAAACAAAATTTACTACCACATAAAAAGTTCTACATGAATTTTCATAGTGCTATAATCAATTATAACAAAAAATGGGGACAACCTGAATTTCCATCTATTGATTTGTGGATGAACAAAATGTGGTATGATCTATACAGAAGAATACTATTCAGTCATGAAAAAGATAAAATATTGATATATACTATGAAGTGAACAAACTTTGAAATATTATGTTAAGTGAAAGAACTCAAACACAAAAGACTACCTTGTATGATTTCATGCATGTTAAATGACCAAGTAGGTAAATTCATACAAATGAAAAGCAAATATACAGTTTCCAGGAGCAAGGAGTTAGGATGGTGGTGTTGGTTATGGGGGAAAGTGACTGCTAATGACTGTGAAATTTCTTTTTGGAATGCTGAAAATGACATTTAAGGGCTGGGGAGATAGTTCACTGAGGTGTGCACCTGCCTGACAAATGCAAGAACCTGGGCTTGGTCCCTGGTACTACATGCAGTGATGGCTACCAGCCCCAAAATAATTTGTGGTGATGCATATCTGTAATCCCAGTGCTGGGAGGCTGAGACAGGAAGATTACTATGTCTAAACTGCATAGTGAGACCCTGTATTAATACATAAATAAACTTAAAGAAAGAAAATGACATTTAAGTGCATAGGAATGGACAAGTTCAACTCCTGAAAGAATATAGGGTGAAAAGAGAAGAGCACATCATAAATCACTGAATAATACCAATATTTTAGAACATAGTAAATGAAAGGCAGGTAACAAAGGAGAATAAGTAGCTAAGAAGTTAGTAGGAAATCCATTTAACTTACTAAGCTTTTCTTACCAAAGAAGCAAGATGGAAGTCTATTTTAAGATGGAAGGAGTGGTGAATAGTGCATAATGCTGCTAACAGAACAAAAAATGAAGACAGACAAGGGACTATTAGATTAGGTAATATGTACAACATGATGACAATAGCTATTTTGATAGAATGGCAGTGGTAGAGGTCAGATTATAATTGAGGATAGAATGGGAAGGCAGGATATAGAGAGAGCTTATTTGAGGAACATATAAATAAGATGGTATTTTGAGTTGAAAATATGGTCAGAGGACAGTGTTTATTTTTTATACTCATAAGTGGTAGTTTACGCTTGAACTCTGATGAAAGTGAATTAAAAAGGAAGGTTTCAAAAAGAAAAAGAAGGCTCCATCCCGCCCGCACCCGCCCAGCACCTGAGACCGGCCAGAGACAGCGCGGCCGACTCCGCCATCCTGCTCCATCCCGCCCACGCCCGCCCATCCCCTGAGACCGGCCAGAGACAGTGGCTGACTCCAGCGGCCTCCTGGATCCCGCGCCAAGCTCTCCCAGCGAGAGCGAATTTACAGTACTCACCAGGCTTCCCAGATCAGTGAGAGTGTGGTGAGTCTGAGGGAGAGCCTTTGGCTTCTTCCCACACGCGTGTTGCGGATCCCTGTCCCCAAACCCTCCAAGCCAGTGACTGGTCTGAAACCTCAGGACCCACTCACCAACACCTCCCCGGATCCCCTGACCCAAAGCCCACTGAGTGAGTGGGAATTTCCCCGATTCTCTGGGCATCAAAGGTCAGTGAGTGTAGAACCTCAGGCCCGTCGTGCCTGTGATACATTTCCCAGGGATTAAGCTGCCCGTCACCTCCTGTGGCCGGGTGACAGCTCCAGGCACACTGTGCCAGAGAAACACTTCCAGGTGATTACTGGTCCCACCCCACAGCCCCAGACAAAGTGCAGGTCGGCCTGGAGTGAGAACTCCTAGCCTGCCACACCGGAGGGACATTTCTCAGCAATCTACGATCCCACGCTACAGAACGAAACCCAGCACAGCCTGGCCTATGAGGGAGGGCTCCAGGCCCACTGCACCAGAGGGACCTTTCGCAGCCTTCCTGGGTTATGGCCTGTAGACCCGAACCCAGCACAAGCTGGCTGGCTCAGTACAGCCTACTCAGTGAATAAGATCATCCACTATCCTTTTGTGAGCCCAGAAAACCCACCAAAGCCCAGGCCCACCCACCTGGGGAACGCCCTGCCTGACACAGGAGGGCTGACCCCAGGAACCAACATAGCGGAACCAAAGGAGCTGCAGCAAAAAAGGAATTGAACACAACAGCTATACCCAGGATAGGCATACCTGGAAAATCTCAAACTTAATAGACTGGCACCCGAATCTCATAACAAGCTAAGGTTATAGCTGCACCAAAGTTCTACACCAAAGGTCAAAGATCAGTGCTATACAAAATGACAAAGAGAAGGGGAAACATGCAATCCCAGACCTCGAGTCCATCAGGAAGGGCAGAGGACACTAGCTCAGCTGCAATGAATGAAGTAACAGATACAGCAGCAAAGGAACAACAGCAGAAAGCTATAGGGGAAATAAAACGAGAAGTAATTCCCCAATTTAAAAAAGAAATATTTGAATACATAGAATCTGAAATAAAGAATGAATTCCACAAACATTGGGAGGAAAAACGATGCTCACCCAGAACAAGTGCAGAGAGCACTATTCCAACTGATATATATGAATTAACAGCATCTGAAGCAAAGAAACAACAACAGAAAGATCATGAGGACCTCAAAGCAGAAATAAGTTCTGAAATCAAAAAATAACTTTTTGAAGTCATACGATCTGAAATACCGAAACAAGTCCTGAAATATACAGAGGAAATCCAACTTGGAAGAAACACAGCAGAAAAAGAATTAATAACTACCTTTAAAGAAGACATGGATAAAAAAATTGAGGAGATCAGAAATGTGATGGATTCCTTAAATGAGCAATACAGAAAAGAAATAGAACACATGAAACACAGTCAAAGAGATATAGAAGAACTAAAAATAGCAATCAC
>PVKA01047115.1:0-14506 GCA_004027165.1 Ctenomys sociabilis | reverse complement strand
CCAGCAGCCTACTCGATCCTGCCCATGCCGCCCAGCCAGAGACCAGCCTGAGACAGCGGCTGACTCCAGCGGCCTCCTGGATCCCCACCCCACAAGCTCTCCCAGTGAGTGGGAACTTGCACGACTCACCAGGCTTCCCAGATCAGTGCGAGTGTGGTGAGCCTGAGGGAGACCCATTGGCTTCTTCCCACGCACTACCCAGATCTCTGCCCCCAAGCCCTCTAAGCCAGTGACTGGCCTGAAACCTCAGGACTCACTCACCAGCACCTCCCAGGATCCCCTGACCTAAAGCCCACTGAACGAGTGGGAATTTCCCCGATTCTCTGGGCATCAAAGTTCAGTGAGTGTAGAACTCCAGACCCGCCGTACCTGAGAGACATTTCCCAAGGATTCCCTGTCCCGACCCCCACCTCCCGTGGCCAGGTGAGAGTTCCAGGCAAACTGTGCCAGAGAAACATTTCCAGGTGATTATCAGTCCCACCCAACAGCCCAAGACCCAGTGCAGGTCAGCCTGCAGTGAGAACTCCAAGCCTGCAACGCTGGAGGGACATTTCTCAGCATTTCCTTGTCCCACGCCATGGCCCGAAACCCAGCACAGCCTGGCCTGTGAGTAATACCTCCAGGCCCCCTGCACCAAGGGACCTTTTCCAGCATTTTCGGGTTACTGCCACTAGACCCGGACCCAGCACAGGCTGGCCCACCCAGTACAGCCTACTCAGTGAATAAGATCATCCACTATCCTTTTGTGAGCCGAGAAGACCCACCAAAGCCCAGGCCCACTCCCTGGGGAATGACCTGCCTGACACAGGATGGCTGAACCCACTAAGTTTCCGGATCTTCGCCCCAAAGCCAGCTAAGACGGGGAAGTATCATTACTTGCTCTACATCCCAGTTCAGTTCGTACTCGCCTGAACAGGGGACCAACAGAGAGGAACCAAAGGAGCTGCAGCAAAAAAGGAACTGAACACAACAGCTAGATTCAGGATAGACATACCTGTAAATCTCAAACTTAATAGACTGGCACCCAAATCTCATAACAAGCTAAGGTAATAGCTGCACCAAAGCTCTACACCAAAGGTCAAAGGTCAGTGCTATACAAAATGACAAAGAGAAGGGGAAAAATGCAATCCCAGACCTCGAGTCCATCAGGAAGGGCAGACAACACTAGTTCACCTGCAATGAATGAACTAACAGATACAGCAGCAAAGGAACAACAGCAGAAAGCTATAGAGGAAATAAAACGAGAAGCAATTCTCCAAATTAAAAAAGAAATATCTGAATACATAGTATCTGAAATAAAGAATGAATTCCAGAAACACTGGGTGGAAAAACTATGCTCACTGAGAACAAGGGCAGAGAGCACTATTTCAGCTGATATATATGAATTAACAGCATCTGAAGCAAAGAAACAACAGCAGAAAGATCATGAGGAACTCAAAGCAGAAATAAGTTCTAAAATCAAAAAAGATTTCGTTGAAAAAAAAGAATTCTTTGAAGTCATAGCATCTGAAATACAGAAACAAGTCCAGAAGTATAGAGAAAACCCAACTTGGAGGAAACACTGCAGAAAAAGAATTAATAACTACCTCTAAAGAAGACATGGATAAAAAAAAAATTGAGGAGATCAGAAATATGATGAATTCCTTGAATGAGCAATACAGAAAAGAAATAAAATACATGACACACAGTGAAAGAGATATAGAAGAACTAAAAATATCAACCATGAGTATACAAAACCGTCTGAGTGAAAGCGAAGACAGAGTTTCAGATCTTGAAGATGATGGAGCAGCTAGTGAAAAGGTGAGAAAGGATCTCTTAAAAACAACAAGAATGCAGGAAAAAATAATCCATCACCTGCAAGATGACACAAGGATGAAAAATATGAGAATAATTGGTATCAATGAGAATGAAGGAGTCAATACAAATGACATAAAAAAGAATTTGGGGAGAAATAATTGCAGAAAACCACTCAAATAGGAGGAAACAATCCAACATTCAGGTCACCGAAGCATAGAGAACACCAAATAACCTCAAACCAAGTAGAAACACACCGAGACATATAATAGTTAAGATCCCAGAAATCCAACACAAAAATAATATACTGAAACCTGCTAGAGAGAAGAAGGAGCACACATTCAAAGGAAAACCCATCAGAATTACAGCCAACTTCTCTACACAAACAATGAAGGCAAGGAGAGCATGGAGCAGAGTTCTTCAAGTCCTACACGAAAACAAATTCCAGCCCAGACTATTATACTCTGCAAAACTCTCTTTCAAGTTTGATGGAGAAGTGAAATATTTCCACGACAAAGAACAACTAAAGAATTTTATGATGACAAAGCCATGCCTTCACAGGCTGCTGAAAGATGTTCTAGAGAGAGACCACAATGACCAGAACACCATGAATGAGAATGGAAGGAACCCACTAAATGGGACAGACAATTAAACGCAGGGTACACAGGAGTAAACAACACCAGGTAAATATCATGACAACCATAAGCCAGCACATTTCAATTATAACCATAAATGTAAACGGACTCAATTCTCCAATTAAGAGAAATAGACTGGCACAGTGAATTAGGAAACAAAATGCAACAACATGCTGTATACAAGAAACACACTTAACTCAAAAGGACATTCATAGGCTCAAAGTCAAAGGATGGAAAACAATACTACATGCCAAGCACCTCAGAAAAAAGCAGAAGTAGCAATTCTGTTCTCAGACAGTCTCAACTTCAAACAAAGAATGATTAAGCAACACAAAGAAGGCCACTATATATTGGTCAGGGGAAAAATTCAAGATTAAGAAGTAACACTCATAAATATCTATGCACCACACACAGGAGCACCCAACTATGTAAGACAAATCTTAGAGGACATGAAAAACTTAATGTATAAGGACACAATCTTAACAGGAGACCTTAACACACCCTTATCTCAAAAAGATAGGTCAACCAGACAAAAGAGTATCAAGGAAGTAGCAGAACTGAACCAGAGCTTGGAACAAATGGACCTGGTGGACATATACAGAGGGTTCCACCCAACCACAGCTGAATACACATTTTTTTCAGCTGCACACGGGTCATTTTCCAAAATATATCACATATTAGTCCAGAGGTCATGCCTAAGTATATGCAAGAAAATAGAAATTATCCCATGCATACTATCTGACCACAATGCAATGGAATTGGAAATAAATGACAAAAGAAACCAGAAAAATGCACTAAACTCATAGAAACTAAACAACAACCTACTGAGCAATCAATGGGTTGCAGAAGAAATTCAACAAGAAATTCAACAATATCTACAATTCAATGAAAATTCAAGTACAACTTACCAGAATTTATGGGATGCGATGAAAGCAGTTCTTAGAGGGAAAACAATAGCTATGAACTCACACATTAGGAAAACTGAAAGGGAACAAATTAGCACCATAATGTTGCACCTCCGACAACTAGAAAAAGAAGAACAAACAAAACCCAGAGAGCAAAGACGGGAAGAAATCATAAAGATTAGAGGAGAAATTAACTCAATTGAGATGAAAAAAACAGTTCAAAGAATCCACAAATCAAAAAGTTGGTTCTTTGAAAAACTAAAGTTGATAAGCCTCTTGCCAACCTCATCAAAAAGAGGCAAAAGAAAATTCAAGTACAAGTGATAAAGAATGAAAAGGGTGAAATCACCACAGACCCAGTGGAAGCTCAGAAGATTATTAATAGTTACTTCGAGAATCTTTATGCTCACAGAATAGAAGACACAAAAGAAATAATTTCAAGATTTCTTGAAAGGTACAAATTACAAAAGCTGAATCAAGAAGATATAACAACTCTCAATAAGCTGATAACAGCCAACGAAATACGAAATGTAATAAAAATCCTACTGACAAAGAAAAGTCCAGGGCCTGATGGATTCACAGCTGAATTCTACAAGAAATTTATAGAAGATATAATCCCCACACTCCACAAACTCTTCAATGAAGTTGAAAAGGAAAAAGTCCTCCCAAAATTATTTCTGGAGGCAAGTTTAATACTGATTCCAAAACCAGGGAAAGACACAAACAAAAAGAGGAATTACAGGCGAATCTCTCTCATGAACATAGATGTAAAAATACTCAACAAAATGGTGGCAAATAGAATACTGCAAATCATCAAGAAGATCATACTCCATGACCAGGTAGGATTCATCCCAGGGATGCAAGGATGGTTCAATATTCGAAAATCTATAAATGTAATACACTATATTAATAGACTGAAATCTAAAAATCACATGATCATCTCAATGGATGCAGAGAAAGCCTTTGACAAAGTCCAACACTCATTCATGTTCAAGGTCCTACAGAAAATTGGAATAGATGGACTCTATCTTAACTTCATAAAAACCATCTATGACAACGCAAAAGGTCATATAATCCTAAATGTAGAAAAATGGAAATCTTTTACTCTTAAATGAGGGAGAAGACAGGGATCTCCTCTATCACCCCTCCTATTCAATATAGTCTTGGAATCCTTAGCAACAGCCATTAAAAAAGAGGGAAAAATAAAGGGAATAAGAATAGGTAAAGAAGAAGGTAAATTATCACTATTTGCAGACGACATGATACTTTACTTGGAAACCCCAAAAATTCCGCCAAGAAACTACTAGAACTGATATGGAAATTCAGTAGCATAGCAGGATACAAAATCAATACTCAAAAATCAATAGCATTCCTCTACACAGATAACAAACACACTCAAAGGGAAACAATACCTTTAACAATAGCACCGCGGAAAATGAAACACCTTGGAATTCACTTAACCAAGGAAGTCAAAGATCTTTTCACTGAAAATTACAACACCCTTAGAAGAGATTATAGAGGATTTCAGAAAATGGAAAGATATTCCATGCTCCTGGATAGGAAGAACCAACATCGTGAAGATGGCCATACTCCCAAAATTGCTGTACAGATTTAATGCAATCCTTATCAAACTGCCACCAACATACCTCCCAGATATAGAGAAATCAATCCTAAAATTTATTTGGAAGCACAAACAACCTAGAATAGCAAAGGTAATCTTGGCCAATAAAGACAAGGCAAGAGGCATCACAATTCCTGATTTGAAATAATACTACAAAGCCACTGTGATAAAATCAACATGGTATTGCCAAGAAAATAGACATGAGGATCAGTGGTATAGATTAGAAGATGCAGAGGCTTCTACAAAAACACTCAGCCATCTTATCTTTGACAAAGGGGCTACAGAAGTTCACTGGAAGAAAGATAGCCTCTTTAACAAATGATGCTGAAAAACATGGCTTTCTACCTGCTGAAAATTAAAACTTGACCCAGCTCTATCACCATGCACTAAGCTAAAGTCAAAATGGATGAAAGATCTAAACATTAAAACCAAAACACTCAATCTCCTGGAAGAGAAAGTAGGAGGAACTCTTGAAGACATAGGGGTACGTAAAGAGTTCATGAACAAACATATATTTGCGCGGGAAGCTCTTGAAGGAATCAACAACTGGGATCAACTCTTCTTAAGGAGCTTCTGTATGTCAAAAGAAATTGTCAACAGAGTGAAAAGATAACCCACAAACTTTGAAAAAATCCTAACTAATAAGCAATCAGACAGAGGACTACTGTCTACAATATATAAGAACTAAGATATACAGGGCCCTCAAATTTAAAGACCCAGTTCAGAAATGGGCATCTGAGATGAATACACATTTCTCAGAGGACAAAATTAAAGAAGCGAATAAATATATGAAAAAATGCTCCACATCGCTAGCCATCTGTGAAATGCAAATAAAAACAACACTGAGATACCATCTCACTCCAGAAAGAATGGCTATCATAAGGAAATCAACCAACAACAAATGATGGAAAGGTTGTGGGGAAAAGGGAACACTTCTCCACTGCTGGTAGGACTGTAGACTGGTGCAAACATTGTGGAGGTCAGTGTGGAGACTCCTCAAAAGAGTAGGACTAGAAATCCCATTCAAGCCAGCTATCCCCCTACTGGGAATTTTCCCAAAGGATCTGGATACATTGTATCATAGAAATATATGTGTACCTATGTTTATAGCATCATAATGTGTGATACCAAAATCTTGGAAACAACCAAGATGTCCATCACATGAGGAATGGTTGAAAAAGATGTGGTATTTCTATATAATGGAGTATTACTCAGCTATTAAGAATGATGTTTGAAGCATTTATACTGACATGGATGCCACTTGAACATATACTCATAAGTGAAATAAACCAGACACACATGTATAAATATTGTATAGTCTCCCTAGTATAACAAGTAAAAAGTAGAAATACAAAAGGAAACGCACAACAAGTAAAATCAATTGAGTCAGATAAGGCAAAGTGATAGTAAAATGCTGCAGGGTACTAATCAGCTTTTCTTCTGGATGGTTAACAACCTAAGATCACAAGTCAGAGTTGGAGAAATGGAAGAGCCACAAGGCCAGCCTACATTTTGGCCCTAGCCTTTCAAGGTCATCGAAGACTCAGGACATAGGAGAACCTGTACTGCAACATCATGATACCCAGGTGAGCTCCAAATTTTCTGAACAAGGAGATTATGGAGCCATGTAGGAAAGAGATTGAAGCTCTATAGTGTGCCTGGGGAGAGTCTTATGAAGAGAAAACTTTCTTTCATGCTCTCACAGAGAGCAAACTGGTCAAGCATTGGCCGTGACTCATCCACATGGATGATACAGACAAAGGAACTACAGAATAATGTACAGGACTACAAGATAAATCCTGAGGGGACCTCACTGACCACATAGGAAATAAAAGTTCATGTGTTGGTATATAAGTCTTGATCTATCTAGGTCTTAACCATCCAGCAGAAAAGTATAAAAATGAAGTATACATCGTGGGGCCATAATATTAAGTTGAGCTGCAAATGGCTATGGTCGACAATTTCTTTGAATAACTCACTATTGTTGTAGAATGCTGGACTGTGTTGGGTTGTGGTGTCGAGTTCAAGCACCTAAATTAGTTGAATGTCAATGGAGTGCCCACCTTTGACAGGTGTAGACAAAGGAAGGGGTGTAGAAAGAAAAAATCATGATGTGTGTGTATAGACAGTACAGTTGGGATAGATAACGCTATGCTTCTACATAATTCTATGAGAGGCAAGATCTGCACTAATGGTGGTTGGACAGGATATTATGTCGGCTTCTAGTACTATGGTCATCCACTAGGAAAATAATTATTGAATTTTTGATATAATTCAGGTATAAAAAATAAGATAAGTAAGCAGCTACACTCTTAATTCACTGATAAAAAATATCTGCTAAAATAATATCTGTAAATATAATATCATGTATGCACCTTGTATGATACCAAAACATTACGAAAACAGTTTGCAATGTATTAATTTATCGGATCTGTCTTGTTAGAGAGTCTTAAAACTGTCTTGATAGTTGTACTTCAATAAAATAAAAAATTAATTATAAATATATTTCTTTCCTGCATTTTAGGTGTCCAGTATTTGTCCCAGCCATGAAATAAGAATCACTGAGACTGTTGCTTTGTCCTTGTTCTTATATGGTTTTTTGCAGTTATTTTCCTCTTTAAAAAAGCTTTAAAAAACATAAAAAACTGACAAAGGCTTTTAAATTTTTCTTATAAAATATTTCCAGTACATAGGATTTCAGAATTTAGTGCTGCAAAATGGTTCACAAAAGGAATACACACACCTACAAAATCTGCCCCAACTATGAAAAATGAAAACAAAAAGAACTTTGAGATTATTTTATGAACTCAAAGAATCATTAATACCAATACCTGACAAAGACATGGCTACAATGAAATGGAGATGGGGGATAATAATGCTAAAGAAGTTATTCATGGCTGAATCAACTTATAGAAGTTATGAGCAACATAGATAAATCAACAAACTTACAACTTGCTTTTCCCATTTTAAAAATAACTGTAATGTTATTACAGTTAAACAGAATAAAAGATGTAAAACTCACTGTCACCCCAAGAAGCACGAAACACATGGGCTAAGGGAGAAAGACTTTGCCTATGCTTTTGTTGATACAACCTCAAAATATGATCACATCTATTGTTGACATATCTACTGTGGTGTGGGTAACAATAAATTACATCTTTTACATGATCGAGTTTCTCAACACCCTGAAACAAATTCTAACTTATAGAGATCAAACAGTGAGAGATCACAAAATATCCTCATATGACCTGTAAAACAAAAGGAAGGTAAAGGATAGGAAAAAGGGTGGATAAAAAATGATGATGAAAAATAAAACCGTGATACACAGAAGAGCAAAATGATCAGACAGGGCACTAGTACCGACACAATGATCCATCCAGTGGAGATGGCGCCCCCTGTCAGTGGGGAATGAGGATAGGACATGTCACTTAGAATCTTACACACACATCCCCAGTCTTTCCTTAGTCCACATATATGTAGCTCACGCTCTAAAGATCATTCATCCACTCCTAACTCTCCTTCCCACCACAACGCCTCTCTTCTTCTCACTGTCCCCCCTCCCTTCTTCCCTTCATTTAACACTAAAACAATCTCCCACCTTTTCCAGCCTGACACCAACCCTTTCTTACCCCAGTGGAGCAAGATGTCCTGCCCTCCTAGACTGCTGTGCTTTGCTCAGCAAGACAGCTCAGAGGTCTCCCCCACCACCACATTCAGGGTCACTTGGAGATACCATGTGTCCTCAGCATTGGGCAGGGGGTTCTCTCTCTCAGTTTCAGGCAGCTCCTGTTCATCCCGCATCCACATCACCCACACGGGCTTTGGGTGGAAGCCAGAGACATGGCACATCAGCTGTACATGGCCAGGCCCAGGACTTGATCCCAGATATCCAGGCCTCTGGCTTCACTGGGACAGAAATGAGCAAGCAGGGTATCACATTAGATCTCTAGTTGAGCACTTTGCTCAGAAACCCCACAACTTTGGACATTGCTTCTCCTATACTTTTAGATTCCCAATTCCTTTTTCCTTTGCAGTTCTGTGGATCAAACTTGGGACCTTGTGCTTGCCAGGCAGGCTCTTACACCACTGAGCTATATCCCCATCTCTTTCTCGTACACTTTTAAAATGAGATGAGTTGTTGAACAAGCCTTGCTGGCATTTTCCCACTTGGAATTAAAGGAAGTGATGCACATGAAACAGAACTGGACTAAACTTGCTTGTGAAGATCTTCTTTCCCTGCTTCTAGCAGATCCAAAAGAAACCTTGGGAAAGTTCTTAGAAGATTTTTCCACAAAGTCACAGATTCTTTTGTACTGTGCAACTAAGGTGCAGATCTTCTGTGCCTTGGGGCCACCTTCTGGGGCAGGCAAACAAGTACTGTTCTTGAAGCTCAGGAGATCCAGACCTCTGAAAGCCCCTCTTAAGGAGCTGACAATGGCACCTCCAGAATGCAACTCACAGCCTAAGATGAATTGGATTTCAAAGGGGTCTGTGCAGAAGGAAAACATAGAGATTAAGGCAGTCAAGAAAAAGAGGGAGGTGCACCAACTGAAATCATTGCAGCACTTAGGAAGGCTTACTAAATAAAAATGAACTGTGGTAAACATGTCCTGAAGGAAGAGTGGACTGTATAAAGTGCGTAGTGGTAATATGGTCCCAGGTTTGATCCCCAAAACTGCAAAGGAGTCTGGAAAAGAGAGGCAGAAGATAAGAAAGATACAAAGGAATTACAAGAGCAGCATCCAGAAGGAACCACCAGGTGACCTCGAGAGGAAAGTTCAAAGAAGAGAGCAAAGGTATGGATTAGGAAGAACACCACACTATAGGACACAAAGGTACAGGGTAGGAAAGTAAAGGACAAGTTTCCAAAAGACAAAGCAGTGCCCTTAATCTGCCAAAGATGAATGCAAATGGTGCAAAACACAGGAACCTTCTGAACTGTAGAGCAGGAGAGGAGAATGCCTTCAAAGGAGCCACTG
The DNA here is from genome assembly GCA_004027165.1 of Ctenomys sociabilis. Taxonomy (NCBI): domain Eukaryota; kingdom Metazoa; phylum Chordata; class Mammalia; order Rodentia; family Ctenomyidae; genus Ctenomys; species Ctenomys sociabilis. The sequence goes on along the minus strand of PVKA01047115.1, from coordinate 4,572 downwards.
GGTGAAAGTGGGAGGTGGAGAAACAAGAAATAGCAGGAGAGATTGGCAGCAACTGAGAACCCCCAAATCCTGTATCTTAGGAATGGGCTCACATTCCATCTGGAAATCACTGATACCTTCCTGGATTTCTATGATAGATTCCAAGAAATAGACTCGAAATAGGTCCTCCTGCTCCAAAATCCCATCATTGCTGAAGTTGCCCTTAGATCAGGGCTTCAGGAATAAAATACTGCCTGAGTCACTGTCCCAGCCATGAGTCTGACTATGTCCCAACCAGCCTGAGCCTTAATTTTGTACCAAGGTTCTGTTGAAAAATGATAAGACTTGGATGACATGGAAAGAAGACAGTTCTGGGAAGGCTGTGGAGAAAGGAAGCACTAGATGATGAAGGGAAAGAAGGAAGCAAGGGAAGAAAAACAAGATGCAGAATCTGCAGAAATCACAAAACTTGACCCATCTGTGAGCACTAGAGACTCAGACTCTAACATCAAACTCCAGAATAGTGGAAGAGTGCTGGAGACAGGTGGGCTCAGAGCATCATGTACCTGGGTAAGCACAGCCTCCCTTTGTCCAGACACTTGCATCAGGGCCACCAGGTGCCAAAGTTTCTCTTACCCTCCTGAGGGTCACAGATTGGGAAGAGAACTGCCATCAATGCCAGTGCCAAGGGCAGTGTTTCACTGAGAGAAGACTTCTATCTTTCAGCTTGTGGTTGATCTGAATTGGGTAAATCTCCCTTGCTGTGTACCGTGCAGTAGTGACTTCCTCTCACTTCCAGATGACAGTCTCTTCTTCAGAGAACTTTTGTAGCAGTGAAAAAGATTTTCTGCCCTCCCCTGGGACTCCTACTCCATCTCTCATTTCCACTATGGCCTCACTTCCAGATGAGTTCTTACTGCCCTGGCTCTCAGTTTCTTGCCATGTCCTTAAAATTCTTCATATGAGCTCACAAAAGAGTCTATGTGATTTTCAATGTCTCTCCAGGTGCATCTACCTTCATGTACAGCTCAGAAAATTCACTGAGAGATAATCACCTTTTGTTTAAACTTTAACCCACAAAGGATACTGGTCATTTATCCACACACTGGGCACCTGTCTCTCCCCTTTCCTGTTCTATCTGTCATCACATTGCCCATGTCTATTGTTCCATGTCTTTCCCTTTCTATTTCATCTTTTTCTAGGTTAGAAGGTCCAAGATTTTTGGATTTATTTTTTTTTATTTTCATATCTTGACTTCTCTTCACCAGACTCTAGAATTTTCATCTGTGCCTATAAAAAAAAGGCACAAGTTTCTAGATGGAAGATGAAGTAGATCTCACACAGATCAAATTCCCAGACAACTGAAAATATGGCAGAAATGCATCTCTCAATGTATTCTATGCATTATAGATTCACTTGCAAGAACAAATGTTAAAAAGACAGCAGTGAAACATAAGCATTATACAAAAATGCCAAGTAGTCTCAATGTTCCACAAGACACTGGGCCTGTGACACATAGCAGCTACAACAGGAAGGTGTTGCAAACACCCTGGAGAGGATGCCAAAAACCACACGATGTTCCAGGGTCCATGCATACTCTGAGAGATACGCTCCAGAGTCCAAGTGCATCCAAGAGAGGGAGACTCTGAGGCCTCTGTGCTCTCTTCAGCTTAGCATTAGAGTTTTCTCCTCAGAGCCAGGTTTTGCCAATCTGAACCACATTTCTGTGACTCATGCCAGAATTACTTCTATCTTAACAATGTCACAGAAAATGCATGTCTAAGCTTACAGAGGCATAAAGCAAATCACTAGTTACAAGGTTAAATCTCTGCAAGGTTAAATATCACCACTCATCTGAGAAGGCACAATGCTACATAAGCATTAAAGAACTTATCTAGCAATGAATCTAGTGATTTACCACAGACTGAGCCACAAAGACTGTTAATACATGGATGTGTAATATTAACAGGAACAGCTCCAAACAGAGGGGAAGTAAGACTATGAGGGATGGCTAGAAAACCAATAGTTCCTCTATTGTTTGTGGTTTATTTCCCTTAAGAGAATAGCCTCAAGATCTGTCCATTTAGCTGTGAATGTGTCACATGAATCCTTCTTTATGGTTGAGTAGTACTCCTTTAAAAAAAAATAAATACAACTATGTTTTTTTCCTGTACTTTAGGGAAGGGTGGACAGGTTGTTCAGGATATCACTACTAGATCAGACTTTAGTGATCCACCTATTTACAGCGTCCCAAGTGCTGAGGTTACAGGTGTGCATCACTGCTCCCAGTCTCAGTTGCCAACTCAACAACCCCAGGCCGAGGCTGAAAGGGCGGGCACAGGTATTGATCCTGGCCCCTGAGCTTGCTTGCAGATGCTTTAATCTGCTGAGCTCTTTGGCAGGCCCTAGTACACCTATTTTATCCATTCCTCTCTTGATAGGCATTTGGATTTTCCAAGATTTAGCTACTGGCCCTACTGGTGCTATAAACATGGGTACACATATATAACCATTGTACAATGCTTAAAAATACATGTCTTTGCAAAGATACCAACAGGTGGAAAAGATAGGGCAAATGGGGAGTCTAGTCCTTATTTTTTGAGGAATCTCCACAAAGATTTGTATAGTGCTTCCACCACTATAGATTCCCACTAACATGAGGAATTGTTTCTTTTCCCCATTTACATCAGCATTTGTTGTTGGATATTTTTTTTTTATAACAGCCATTCTTTCTGGAGTGAAATTGAATCTCAGGGTTGTCTTAATTTCTTTGCTCTTTTCATTTTTTCTTTATTTTTGGCAGGGTGCACAGGGCATTTAGGGTCTCACTATGTAGATCGGACTCATAGTGACTCTCTTGTTTTTCAGACTCCAAAATGCTGGGATTACTGGCACATGCCACTATGACCAGTCTCAATTTCTGTCTCAGCATGTCCCAGGGATTGGGTTGGCACGGCTTGCTGGGTACTGAACCCGGGCCACTGCGCTCTGCCTAAGCAGGCACTTTAGTCTGCTGAGCTGTCAGACTGGCCCTGTTTTAATTTCTAAATGACTTGTGATGTTGAATTTTTGTTTTGTTTTGCCTTTTTTTTTTTTTTTTTTTGCTGTTTGTACTTCTTTACCTGAGAAATATGTATGTAACTCAGTCCATTTTTTATTTAGTCTTTAAATTTTTGGAGCCTAACTGGTTAAGATATTTTCTGACTCTGGGCTATCTGCTTATTCTGATGTTGTTCAGTTTGCTGCATAAAAGCTTTTATTGGGATGAGATCTCAGATGTAGAATCTTTATCCTACTTGTCCTGCAATCAGAGCTTGTTTTATGAAATCATTGCTTACAGAGTTCTATCATCTTTCCAAGCAGACTCAGTGTTTCCTTTTTAATATTTAAATCTTTGATCCACTTTGCTCTCAGTTTAGTACATGGTGATTCACATGAGTCTAGTTTCAGTTGTGAATATGTAAAAAAAAAATTTTCCTGGTGGGAGGGGGATAAAATTTTCCTATTTATGACAAACACCATTTATGAAACACTATTATGAAATAGTCCATCATTCTTCAAGTAAGCTTGTTTATCCTCTCTAGAAATACATATGTATATACATAGGATAGCTTGAATAATTGTACTGCTGATTTCTGCTGATCTATTGAGATGAGAGGAGCAGTTAATGCTCTAATCTTCTTTCTACTTTTAAATTTCATATAACTTTTTTACCAATCTTACAGGCTAATAATCTGAATAACTATATTGAAGACAACAGTATGCAATATAAAAACCAGTGCTGTAATCCTATTATTTTGTTTGGTAAAATTCTGTATTATTTGTAATGTTTTTCCTGTTTTTTTCATTTTCTTGAAATGAGAAAGGTAGCTGAAAAAGATAAGGTAATTAAGCATGCTTAGATATGTTTCTGTACCTCCTAATATGTTCCATTGATCCTCAAGACTGTTTATTTGTTTTTATTTTTGTCTAGTAACTCACTATTGCTATGATAACTCTGTAGGACAATTTCAATTGAACAATTGTGATGCCCCTGCCTTGTGCTGTCTGCTCAGAATTATATTTAGTATAATACTCTTTCCAAAACCAGGTAAAGACGCAACAAAAAGGAGAACTACAGGCCAGTCTCCCTCATGAACATAGATGCAAAAATACTCAACAAAATCCTGTCAAATAGAATACAGCAAATCATCAAGAAGATCATAAACCATGACCAGATAGGATTCATCCCAGGGATGCAAGGATGGTTCAATATTCGAAAATCTATAAATGTAATACACTATATTAATAGACTGAAATCTAAAAACCACATGATCATTTCAATTGATGCAGAGAAAGCCTTTGACAAAGTCCAGCACTCATTCATGTTCAAGGTCCTACAGAAAATTGGAATCGATGGACTCTATCTTAACTTGATAAAAGCCATCTATGACAACCCAAAAGCTCATATAATCCTAAATGGGGAAAAACTGAAATCTTTTACTCTTAAATCAGGTACAAGACAAGGATGTCCTCTATCACCCCTCCTATTCAATATAGTGTTGGAATCCTTAGCAACAGCCATTAGAAAAGAGGGATAAATAAAGGGAATAA
>PVKA01047114.1:0-14508 GCA_004027165.1 Ctenomys sociabilis | reverse complement strand
GGGGGGGGGGGGGGGGGGCGTGGTCATGGTAGTGGTGGTGAGTGCTTCGCTTGGCCCTTCCCAGCCCAAGATCCCTCTAAAATCAGCAAGCTGGTTTCAATACTCATCATCCCCGCACTCCCAGCTACTCAGAAAACTTCTACAATAGAGATCTGTGTCCAGTGTGGGCCTCAAAATCCTGGTAGAAAAGATACTTGGATTCTTTGAGCATGGGAGGAAAGTTAATGTTTTTTCATTTCTTCTTACATCTCTGAATTTCTTCTTATAAAGAGTTATTTTAAGAAATGATCTCACAACCCAGTGGCCCTTAGTGAAGGCCATTTTTGAGTTAGGCTTCAGTTGGACAACAAGACAACTAACATCACTTCTAGCTATTAGAACCAGCACTTACTATAATTGAAGACTGATAAGTGCTCATATTTGAGTCTAATTAAAAATTTTATTTATGTGAAATTATATTTATTAAAACTTATTATTTAATAAGATTCATTCAATTATCCTTGGTCATATGTAAGTTTTAAACTTTTTTTTGCATCTATACTGGGAATTGCAGCATAGACTGCAGAGCCAAACTCCCAGCCCTTTTTATTTTGAAAGCATCTCACTAAGTTGCCTTGGCAACAGATATGGACCACCACATCTGACTAAGACTTCCTAAAAGCAAGATATGTTTGTGATTCATCTATCTCTTGTTGGGTCTTGTATGTATACTTGATATTTTGCTTAACTAATGAGTAATGAGTAGATCATTATAAGCTGTTCACTGAAAGTTTGTCCATCTCTATGATGCATTCCGAGACAGTTATCACCAGCAACCTGTCCACTCAATGCCCACAGCACTCCAATCATTCTAAGTAAAAAACTACTCTTGGCTCAGTTTACAAAATCCTCTACTGAGGAGGAACATTGGTGCTATCATGGTTAAGCATAGCAAGGCCAGCATAATGAAGTGTTCATATGGCTAACAGTGCCTGAACTGTACTGTGAAGAATAAGTTTTTATTTTTTTTCTTTTGTAGTATTAGGGTTTAAACATTGGAAGCACTGAACTACATCCCAGCCTTTTTTTTTTTTTTCTTGGTGCTAGGGATCAAACTCAGGATCTTATGCTTGCCAGGCAAGTGCTTAGGCCATTGAGCTATCTTCTCAGCCTGTCAGCCATTTTTTAAAAGTTAATTTTAATTTTAATTTTATTTTGAGAGTCTTGCTGAGTTGCCCATACTGGCCTACAGCTGGTAGTCTTCCTGTCTCAGCTTCCATGTGCCAGGTATGAGTGGGATTTTAACACAGTAACAGCATTATAAATGAAGCAAGAAACAACATAATATAATATATACTGTCTTCACAGACAAAGCAGTATGCCTGTTCTGGAAAACAGAAATATAGTTAGAGTAAAGTTAAAGGGTATTTACTGAGAAAAGGAGTATCCCTAGGTGAGAAGAGAGGAAAGACTGTCATTTCACTCTAATGTGTCCTGCATGCTACCACCAAATTAACTTTCAAGAGCTCTGTCCTGTTCAACAATTCACTTAACACTTTCACTTCATGCTCAAAGCATTTATCTCATCAGATTCATCTAACTTTATCTCTTGCTCCTTAACATCATTAGGTATGGCTGGTTGGCTGGCTAAACAGATTTTTCCCTTTTTCCTTTTTAATATTCTCACTTCTTATGTTTATTAATCTCTTTTCTTTATAAATCTAGCATTTTCCCAAACAACTTCTTGCTGTTCTGAAAAGGCTATAAAGCTTCAGCATCCTTTCTTAATTGTTTTTGTGGTTTTTCCCTACAATATTAAGCACAGAACTGTACTGGCCTTTCGTGCTTTTCATTCTTGCTTTTTTTCTGAGTCATTTTTATTCTCCTAAATAGCTGTGTAGTTAAATAATGTGCCTTACTATTTTTTTAAGCCTCCAAAGCAACTTTTCATTTTTTCAGTTAAATGATACAGATAGGTATTGCTTTTTGTGTGAAATTATTTGACGTATGAGTAGATATTGAACATTGTAAGAAAGTTTTGCATTTGTAAGTCACAAAATGTTGATATTATGGTATTATAATGTTTCATATTTTAACTTGTCAAATATTTGTTTCAATAACTAGATCAAATTATGGATGGGTTAATAATCGAAATGTCTCTGTGTTCCTCACAATGCTTAGGAGAATGAATCACTCATGATAACATTTTATTTGTTTTATTAATTTACCATAACTGTGTCCATGTTCCCACACTTCTTTTGCTTTGTTAACGACAGAGGGCACCACTATGGTACCTGAACACTCAGGAAGTAGTCCTTTTCTGGTTCTTGGTAGTTTTCTTGAGCCACCCATTTTTTTTCCCTAAGGTGTATCATAGAAATTTGAGTATTACCTAAGTGGAAGAGGCCATTACATATAGAGCAAAATTATCTTCAGGTTATTTATTTCAAAAAGGATACTGCTATATTTTGGTCTTCTGTAGTTTTTAAACTTTATGCTAATTCTCCTCTTTTTCTTGTTCCAAATGAAATCTTACCAGAACCTAACTATATTAATTAAACATAGTCCTTTTTAAAAGGAGAAGATAGAGGCAGCAAGTAACAGTCGGGACCCCACCTTTGCATTCCTTTCTCCTTACTCCCATCCAAGAGCACAGCTTGGAAATCATCATAACTCATCTCACTAAAATTTCTTTTTAAAAACTTGTTTTGTGATATCTCACCAAGGAATTTGGGTTAAAAATAGAAGCATTTTGGTTGTAAAGTGATTTTTAAGTACAAAGGAAAATGCTCTGGAATGTTTCTTGTTTCGGCAATAAAATAGTTAATAGGCTAAGCAGTAGAGACTGGATACTGCACTGGGATAGTGCTTTCTGTCTCCGTCATTTGTGGTTTAAGAAAAGGGGGTGGTGTTCTGCATTTGAAAGGACTTTAATGAATGCTGTCAGTGTTTGTGAGCGCTAATGGTCAGTATGGGAAAGGAGAGCTAGGAAAGTGGTCTAGCTGCTTCAGGATAGGTGGGTGAGAGTTTGCTCTGATTGCACGGAATGTTCCACCAGGTTTCGTCTTTATTCATTATCCTTTGTTCTTTAAAATCTGATAGATTGGCATAAAAGTAAATGTAGATATATCTACACATATAAATGTGATTTATTTTCTTTTAAATCTGTTTGTTGTATACAGCAGGGCATATTACTCCTCTTGTCTTGGTTGGATGCACAAATCTGTGCAGTGCTTTTTGCCCGTTGCCTAGACGATCACTTGGTTTTTCTGAGGATGTCTGGTTCTCGTAAAGAGTTTGATGTGAAGCAGATTTTGAAAATCAGATGGAGGTGGTTTGGCCATCAAGCATCATGTCCTAATTCTACAGTTGACAGCCAGCAGGGAGAATTTTGGAATCGAGGACAGACTGGAGCAAATGGTGGGAGAAAGTTTTTAGATCCATGTAGCCTGCAGTTGCCTTTGGCTTCAATTGGTTACCGAAGGTCCAGCCAACTGGATTTTCAGAGTTCACCTTCTTGGCCAATGGCATCCACCTCTGAAGTCCCTGCATTTGAGTTTACAGCAGAAGATTGTGGCGGTGCACATTGGCTGGATAGACCAGCAGTGGATGATGGCACTAGTGAAGAAGAAAATGAATCTGATTCCAGCTCATGCAGGTTGATTATTTTCTTACAGTTTGAAATGGGCTGGGGGGTGATAGTCTGTAATGTTTTAAAATAATTTAGTACTTAGTATTTAAAATCTATTATATGTACATCTATATGCATCTGCATATATAATATCTTGGTATGAACATGTGGTACTTTTGCTAGGATTTTTTAAAATGTTCTAGCATTCTATAAAATTATGACAACAAATAGCATTCATTTTGAAATATCTTATGTTCCATATATAGATCCAACTCTGCTTTCAAAATAATATATAGCAGCAGTTTATGTATCATTGCCTAACGGTTTGCTTTATTCATTTACCATCTATATTCATAACAAAACTATAGAAGATATTTCTGTGCTATAAAACATTATATTTTAATTTAATATAGTCAATTTTTAACTTAATGGAAATGAATGGTTTTACAAAAAATGCACATTGTAGCTGCCAATTTTTTGACACCATTTTAGTTGTCAATAATATATTTCTGTGGCTATTTTTCTTTGTCCTGTCTGTATTGCAGATCCCAGAATACAGAGGATACTGAGTAACATTTTTTTCTAAGATTACCTTCACTTTCACTGAAATTCATGCTATTTTTGGGAAATGCAGGACATTCTTTCAGGAGAGTTTAAAGGAACATAGAGGGGCTAGATGTGGTAACTGGTAAAAGGGGGTAAGAAGAATGAGTTACAAGGAAGAAAATAAAGAAAAAATTAATAATTTCATAATGACCTCATTCGTCTTTATCCTTGCAATCTGGCTTTAACTTGATGTTGATTTTAATAAGCAGTGTAAGCCACTATAACGCATCCCCCAACAAGTTAGAGCATTAAAGTCATTCAGATTCATCTTTACTTAAAAATAGTTCTAATTATTTAAAGGCACAAAGCTTATCATTTGACTAGTGTGATTACTATCTTAAAATTTCTTTGGAGGTTTTGTATACACTTAGAATTTGTAAGTTGGTTATTGTTAATACAGCCATCATAAAGGGGCTTGAGATAAAATAAATTCATATATTCAAGTATGTCTTACTTGGAAATACGCTTATCCTTTTCAAACCTTCACAAATGGAATTCTGAACTATGGGATTAGAATGATAGAAAGTATAGATAAGTCATCTATAATCATTTGTGTGGTGGAAAGAGGGGAATATCTTTACATAAATAAATGGTATATTTAACTTAAAAATTTTTTAATTAGTTCATGATGTTCCATTATCTTAAAGGACTAGGAAGCACTAAAATTTTTAATATGGGAGAACAGTTAAACTAATATGATTTCATTGTTTTATATTTTTCTATAGACACTTGTTGCCATTATGAGAATAACATATAATAAAAGATTGTCATTCTTATGGGAATCTAAACATAGTCATCATCTCATTTGAAAATTAATATGTCAAGAATTTTGTAACAGAAGAAAAAAAAAATTCCTTTACCAGCATAGGTTATAGAACTATTAACATGAATCCGTAGCCAGAAGGAATTATAAAATTACTACAATATTTATGTACATCTGTAAACTTGGAAAGATTGTGTATATATTGGTCACTATAATTGCTTAAAATGAAAGGTAGTTTGCATGGCAAATGATTCCTTAAGTTGAATTAATCTGTCCTTTGATATATATATTAAAATATTACCCTGATGTGTAGGGTACTCATGAAAGAAAAATAATTTTGGTGGAAAAACTTATATGTACTCTTCAAGCATTTAAAGTTGATGTTTTTATTTATAGGTGATATAAAACTATATTTTAAAAATCTAAAATAAAGTTATTTATAAGTACTGATTAACAAGATTGATCAGACATGGGAATAAAACTTTTCTTGAAATATTACTTCAAAAATAAAATGTATTCAAAGAAAATATCTGACTTTTAGATATTAGAGGAATATGTTACAGCGACTTTATATTCCTAATAGTTTAAGGTTTCAGCCTTAACCATAAATTGATTAAAGGAGATACATTCTAGATTTTAGAATGACCTTTATATGTGTACTTTCACTTCTCCATTTTTTTCTAGATTAAATATATCTAATTCTTACATCTTCCTTCACCCCCTGACTTAGAGTCTTTGACCTTTGTCATGAGAATACTTTTTTTGCCTTCAGCTTTTTGGTCAAGTGAGCAGTCAGACTTCTCTAAGTGATTGCCCTTCTATAAACAAATCAAAAACCCATCACAGTTAATGTCAAAAGAAGTTACAATGAGGCTGGGGAGATGGCTCAGTGGAATAAGTGCTCCCCTGGCAAGCACAAGGATCTGAGTTCAATCCCTGGTTCTGAAATTTAAAAAAAAAAAGTGTGTCTTTTACAGTGGAAGAAGTTACAATGACATTCATTAAATTTCTCTGGGGGGCAGGAAGATGGCTCAGTGGAATAAGTGCTTCCCTGGCAAGTGCCAGGGCCTGAGTTCAATCCCCAGTTCCGCCAAAATAAATAAATAAATAAAACCAAAGAATGAGTCTAGCCGGGCATGGTGGCGCATGCCTGTAATCCCAGCACTCGGGAGGCTGAGGCAGGAGGATTGTTGTGAGTTCGAGACCAGCCTGAGCTACAAAGTGAGCTTAAGGCCAGCCTGAACTGCATAGTGAGACCCTGTCTCAAAAAGACAAAAAAAAAAAAAAAAAAAAAAAAATTCTCTGTATAACTTGGAAACAGTTCATTTTTTTACATAGTATTTGCAAATAATGAAATATATAGGACACATTTTGTGCCTGCCATCAGTTGATATCTTAAAATACTAAGACATAATGGGGAAATATATATAGGTACACTCATTTCTTCTTTAAACAGTCATTATATTTATATAAATCTCAGAACTTAAACTAAATTTTGAATTAAAAAAAAAAAAGATAACACAGTCTTTCTGCATCTCAAAATCAAAACACTCACCATAGATCTGGAGAGTTTAAAGCAGTTAAGAGGCATCATTTGAAGATAATATGTTTAGTTAGGTATAGCTAAGGGTAATGTCTCCTTAAGCATTAGACTTCTGATAATTTCTGCTTCCATGCATCTAAGTGATTTTAAAAGTTTCTCACCTTTTAATTTTGATCTTGGTTCTGTAGCCTTGGTTCATTTCTCTTGTGATCTAATTTATTTATTTATTTAGTTAGTTAGTTATTTCTGATCAAGTCTCATTTCTTCAAAGGAAACTCTGGGTATATATAGTCTAATTGATTTAATACTACAATATAAACTTTCTTTTTTGTACACTGAACAGTTCTACACTCCATATAACAGAGGTATCACCTATTATATAGTAGGGTTCCAAGACCTTAATTCTAGACAGATTCCTACCGGGGCCAGCAAGCTTTATGTGATAACCCATCATGTGACTATACTCAGTTCATACTTCATTTGATTTAATCACTTTGAAATTAAGTAATTTTTTTCATCTTTTAAATTGGTGACATTTCATTATTACAAATTTGTTTATAAAATTATGTAATATATAGATGTTAAACTGTAATGTCAATTTGAATAAAATATTGCACTTCTAAATTATTTAAAAAAATAATTGTAGCTGATATTCACTAGGTACCTCTGTGAGGCACATAAGAAATTTAAGCACTTTAATATACTGACTCATTTCTCTTAACTCATTTAGTTCTTACCACAACTTTTTTTTTAGTTAAACTGCTATAATTATAAGGTTAATCTAATTCTGATTTTTACATGAGGTACAAAAAGACTAAGTAAATTGCTCAAAGTTAGTAAAGTAGCTGCATTCTAAAGTTTACTTTAGAAAGAAAACTATATTTTGGGGACAATTTTATTGAAGACTCATTGAGAAATTTCAAAGATAGTGCATTGAGTTGCTGTATACCCCATACCAGTTTTTTAAAAATATATCCTACATTAATATGGAGCATCAGTTACTGTTAGTGAATCAATCTTTATAGACAATTGTTAATTAAGTAAGGTCTATATTTAGATTTTCTTAGCTTCTTACCTAACACTTTTCTCTGTTTCAGGATCTTGTTTAAGATACCACATTACATTAAATGATAATACTTCTTAGGAGCCTCTCAGTTTTAACAGGTTCTCAGATTTTCCTTGTTTTTGATGACCAGCAATTTTGAGCGTATTGGTCAGTTGTTTTATAAAATGGCCTACTGAGTTGTGATTTGTCTCTCTCTTTTTTTAATGCTTAGACTGGGATTATAGGTTTGGAAGGGGACTATCATAGAGATGCAGTATCATTTTCCTCACATTTTACCAAGAATACATACAATTAACTTGTTTTATTACTGTAGATATTGACCTTGATCACATGGAAATAACTTGACCTTTGAATCAATTAAGTGCTAGAGGGTTCATGCTCTTAAACAAAACATTATCACTTGCATACAGAACTCTGGTTTTTCATTTAATCATAGGAGTTCACAGTAGCTAATTATTCAGGCTAACCTGTTTCACCTTCTTTCTCCAGTTAATTTTCTTTAACTGGCTCCTGAGAATGCCACACTTGGTGATTACAGGTATGCTCTCTTGACCCAGCCACAAGTGTACTCTGTGTTTCAGTGCTAGATACCCTAAACACTGTCAGTTAATTTACTGTGTTTGCCTTATTTTGAAATCATTTGCATCCTCCTCCTCCCCCTCTTTTCTTTTTTCTTTTCTTTTTTTTTTTTTTAAATGTATTTTGTACAAGGTCTCACTATGCAGCTCAGACTCATAGTGATCCTCCTGTTTTCAGCCTCCCTGGCACTGGATTACAGACACGCCACCACACCACACCCTGTCTCAGTGGCCAGCTCAGTGCACCTGGAGGCAGGGCCAGTACAGCATGTGGTGCCAGAGATAAACATTCTCCTCTTTTAATAAGGGCTATTTCCTTTTCCTTAGCATCCTTTATGTTGTTTCATTGTTTGATCCAGTCTAATTCTTGTTCAGTTTTTTACTCAAACTTATTCCTAGAAGTGGCAAAGAGTTTGACTATGTTCTTGTATCTGGGAAGGATATACAGTGTTACGTTGTTCTTCCTACGTATACGCCCACATCGCATTATGGCTTCCTTGAGAATCTGACATAAGCCATGTAACCTCTCCCCAGAAAGTTCTGTGTACATTAAATACTTAGTACCTAGTATAAGAAAGTTGTGAACCCTCCGAAGCTTATGTGTTGTGTCAGTCACAGTTCTTAGTTTTAAATAACTGAAATTGACTAGAAGTTCTCAGATGTGCAAGGAGAAACTGACAGATCACTGTAGGAAAAGACTAGACATTAAATCACACAATGGGCCTTTTTAATTGCAAATTTTTGAAGTAGAAGCAACTGTCTGCTATATGTTGTTCACATGTTATTTGTATTTCATTTGGAACTGGATAGCAAGGTGCTGAATTTATATGAGACATGTAAACAGTGGCATATATGTGTACACATGTCTGGAACTTCAGGAAGTATATTAGTAGAGCATAGGCTATTACCATTTAACAGAGAGATTCAAACACACAGTGGCTTAAGGAGATGGAAGTTTATTTCTTTCTCCTGACAGCTAGGCAAATGACCCAGGGAGATAGGTCGATCTGTCTCTCAGGTTCATGCAGAGACACATTTTCCTTCTGTACTAATTCTTCATTCTGTAGGTCATTATCTTTTCTGCCTGGTCAGAGCATACTCTTCCCTCTGTATTCCAGCTTGTGAGAAGAACCAAAGAAAGAAATAAGAGGGTATTAAACCAGTGTCATGGGTTGAATGTATCAGTGCTGTTCACATTTCCTTGATGAAAACAGCGAGATGACCACAGTTGGTTATATGGGAGGTGCTGAAGTGCAGTCTGTACCTGGGAAGCCATATACCCCACTAATGCTCATTATTGTATGAGAAACAGCGGATTCAAAGTTACCGTCAGCAGGGTACAAGACAGTAATACAAATAAATAGAATTCCTACTTTCTCATCTGCAAAATAAGACAGTTGGATAAAATGACCAAATATTCTTGTAGTTGTAAAAATTCTCTATAATTGTTTAATGCCTATAGTTCAGTGTCTAGAAGTTATATGGGTAGGTATATAGTAATTTTTAAAAAGTAAATTCTTCTGTTAAAATTCTATGTCCAAATTCTACAATCTCTTTAAGAAGTAAAAACACGAGTTGCCAGAAAGCTGTCCAACTCTTAAAGCTTATGCTTGTTACTCCTTTGCTCATTTGGTGAGGAATGGCTTTATTTCAGTAGGGTACAAATCAGAAGTTGACACTTCTTTTCAGCCTTCATTTAGAGCAATGGATGCAACATCTATATTTAAAAATGTCAGTAAGTTAATTTTTACATTGAATTAATGTGTTCGCTTAACATGTGATAGTTGAAAGACTTGATAGCAAATAAAGGTTTGAAATGTTGTTTTAAAATGCATGTTATTTTTTGGTAATGTTTGTATAAATAGTTACAGTGTTTTACCTATAAAATCTTACCTACATGGGAAAGGGGTATAAATAGACTGAGTGAACCAGGCTTTATTTTTTAAAAGCAATTGATACCAATTATAATGTCTATAATTTACTACAAAATAGTGACTGGCATTTTCAGAACATTGAGTAAATAAACTGAATTAATGCTTATAATTTTTAACCAGTATACAGATTTTCTTTCAAGAGTTATATTTGATTTTTTCACACTTAATCAAAATAATCCCCCGTGCCAGTCTGTATTGAAACAGAGCCTATAGATGGGCACCCACAGTTCCATCTCCATTTCAAAGATGGCACAGTGATCAACTCGAAAGTCTCTGACTTGTGTGGCTTGAGCTCTAGAAATCATGTTGATGTTACACAGCAGGTTGTATCTTTGAGACATAAAATCAGACTAGATTCCTTCAAGCCAAAGCTCTCGGCACCGTGGCACCCAGATGGGGTCCATCACACTTCATTTCTCCTCTGCTTACACTGCTGAGAACCCCAGAGGGGCCCTGTTTTGAGATGTTTATAAGAACCATGCTAAACCCAAGTAAAGGCAGTCCATAAATTATCCATTTCTTTTTGTATCAAGATAGAGAGCCAGTCCAGACTGATAGCTCATGGACTAAAGTGCCTGCTTAGGCAGAATGCAGCAGCTAGGGTTTGATCCCTGGCCTGCTGTGCCAGCCCACCCACAGGGCTCCCTGAGTTGGCAGTTGGAACTGAATATGGTAGCATTCACCTGCAATCCCAGCACTTGGAAGCCTGAAAACAGGAGAATCACTACAAGTCTGATCTATGTAGTGAGACCCTGTAGACCTGTCTTTAGACCCTGCCCTAAATACAGAAGAAAAAGAAAAAAAAAAAAAAAAACATAGCCAGACACAAGACAGGTATCTGTAGTACCAGCTAGTAGGGAGGCTAAGGTAGGAGAATCAACTTGAGTTCTAGGCCAACCTGGACAAAAGCAATAAGCCTCTGGGACTCTGTCCAGAGGGGGATGCAGACTGGAGAAATGGGAAGATGGTACCCATCATATAGTTACAGAATATGGTTCTGTAACTTTAAAAATTAGATTTAATGATGTTTAAGATCAAAAGCAGGACATAAAAACTGTTAATACAGTTACTCCATGAGAAAAAAAGGCCCTGCTTCATATAAAGTGGTACTAAGGATCCAGCACAAAGAAACAAAGAAAGGCAGAACAATGATAAAATCTAGTCTCGGTTTATTTTTGCATTTCTGACCTCATGGATGTGTCTCTGGTGGGTGTGAATAACCCTCTCCACACACTTGAAAGAACATTAAGAAATTAAGCAAATTTGGGTGCTAATGAAGTCTGTGATTATGGAATCTAACAGCAATGCCCAAAAGTTTCAAAAGCAAGATTTTTGTGCCTGGAAGAGGTGCGTGCAGAGTGATAGTCAATAAAGGCTAGTTCAGTGAAGGTCTTGTCAGAAAAATCTCAAAATAAGTTTGAGACCACTGCCAGAAAGGTCCACTGAGTTAACCATAGTGCGTCATCACTAGAGGATATTGAGATGGGTAACAATCAGTTGGAGTGATTTTAGGGTGATGAAAAGGTAAAAAACTTTGAACCAAAGTAGTAGTAGTCCATGGCCTGCAGCTTATCTGCACAGAAGGGGATGAAGCTGTAACCCATTATGTACCCCAGCAGGCACAGGCTCCCACAGAAGTCAGGCAAGGGCACAGCTTCACAGGACAAGCTATGTCATGATTATCTTGTTGCAGGGAGTATAGCACATCTGGCCTGTGGTGGCCAAAAAGTGAAATGAGCTCCTGCATAGAGGTGATTTGCACAACAGTTGCGTTGGGATTAGTACTAGGGACCAACTGCATGTCGTAGGAAAGAGGGTGTATGATCTTCCAAACCTGGCTTGTTGTGAGCCCATGGCTGGCCAGCACAGGATTAAAAGCATCAGTAGTAACTGATGACAGCTGCTGTCTGTTCCTGAGCCAGGGTGCAACTGTCACTGGGGAAGGCCTTGCAGCTGCCTGGCTGCTAGAACTGCATAGTCTGTGGAGCTGGAAATTACGCAGGCAGGCGAGGAACCCTTCTATCTATGTGCTCATTTTGAGAGTAACAAAATATTCCTTAAGTTCTGCTCACTCTGTCTGTCTATCTGTCTGTCTGTCTGTCTGTCTCTCTCTCTCTCTCTCTCTCTCTCTCTCTCTCTCTCTCTCTCTCTCTCTCTCATTTTTGGAAACAAGGTTTCACTAGGCAGTTCAGCCTAACTTGAACTCATTTTGTAGCCCATGCTGGCCTCAAATTTACAGCAATCCTCAGCCTTCCTAGTGCTGGAATTACAGGCATGTGCTACCATATCCGGCTTTCTAGCTCATTTAAAATATTTTATTGAAGCAAATTCTGTTTATGTGCTATGAAGTTAAGCACACACTAGATAAATCCACATTTTGACTGAAGTGTGCGCCAGTGGTCTTCAGCCTGAGAGATGTGATGATCACAATGCAGGGATTTTGAAAAATACAGTGAGGCTTGGTGAATGAATTGTAGGGAGTGAGACCCTGAATGCTCCTAGGTTATCCTGTTTTGCTTCAGGATCTGAACCAAACACCATGAAGATTGTTGGTTAAAAACAAAAAATGGTCTGTCTTCTCATAGTATATATACCAGCATCACATATAGTTTGTAATTACTTAGTAGTGATAGTATTATAGTTTTGTTCTTTCAAAATTTAACATTGAGTATTTTTTTGAATGATGATATTTGACTCAAACATCCAACTAACCCATTCTTTAGTCATTAATGACGGTAATGTGAAATATAGACTTGGCTTTGTCATCATGAAATTCTTCAGTTATTTGGCATGGAAGTATTTTACTTCTCCACTATACTTGAAAGAGTTCTGCAGGGTTTATCAGTTTGGGTTGGAATTTGTTTCCTTGCAAGACTTGAAATGCTCTGCTCCATGCTGGTTTATGAAGAGAAATCTACCATTATTCTAATGGGTTTTCCTTTAAATGTGATCTGTTTCTTTTCTTTAGCGGCTTTTAGTGTACTGCTCCTGTGCTGAATTTGTGGGATCTTGATTATTATATATCTGGGAGTGGTTTTAATTGGGTTGATGTGATTTGGAGTTCTGTATGCTTCGGTTCCCTGAATGTCAGATTGTTGCCCCATATTTGGGAAGTTTTCTGCTATTACTTCTGCCCATATTCTTTTTATATCATTTGTATTGACTCCTTCTTTCTCATTGATGCCTATTAGTCTCACATTGTTCATCTTTGCATCATCTTGCAGGTGTTGAATTATTTTTTCCTTGCATTCTAGTTGTTTTTAAGAGATCTTTGCTTTTTCACCAGCTGCAATGGTGTCTTTAAGGTCAGAAAGTCTATTTTCACTTTACTCAAACAGATTTGCCAGCTTGTGATTGAGGTTTTAATTTCCTGTGTATCACTTTGGATCTGTTTCATACATTCTTTTCCTTTCCTATATTGCTTATTCAGGGGATTCATCATTGTTACATTCTGCTCTATATTTTTAACAGTGTATTCTTTAGAAGCACTTAGTACTTCTTTGATTATAGTTATCACTACGTTTTTTACTTCAGAAATTATTTCTGATCTGATCTCTTCTATACCTTTCTGCAGTTGTTTCTTTACTTCCAATGCTTTTATTTCAGAGATTTCAGGTATGTGATTTTCAATTTCCTCTATGCTAGTATCATCTGCATTTGTATTGGATAGACTCGAGGCCTGAGACTGCTTTTTATTCCTTCTCTTTGTCATTTTGTATACCACATATTTTTTACCTTTGGTGTAGAGCTTAGATAGTTATTACCTTAGCACCAGGTCCGGATCTACAAAGTTCAGACTCCTCCAGGTGGGTGTGACTTGAGTCTGGCTGCTGTGCTCCACTTCTTCCTGCTGCAGCCTTGCAGGTGAACGCTTTGTGTCACACTGGCAAGATGTTCTGCTTCTGAATCAGCTGCGTGGGCCTTGCCTCTAGCCTGTTTGCAGGGAGTTTTGCTGAAGGGTTCCACGCTGGGCCTGTGCTCTGGGTCCCTTCAAGATCTGGTGGCCCGGAGGATCTCACTCACACACCAGGCCTGCACTCTCATTCTAATTCTTTTACATAAACAACATGTAATTCCACATTGTCCAACACAGTTTTATAATAATGATTTTAAATGTGAAGTTGAGTATATACTTTGCTGGATTATGACAATAATATTCACAGTGTACAACACAATATGTGTTACCTCCAAAAGCTTTTGGTTTTCTGTTTGATTGGTGGCTACTGTTGATCAAGTTCAGGGCCTCACACATGCTAAGCACGTGGTATACTACTGAGCTTTTACCCCTAGCCACCCAAAAGCATTTTTAGTGGCCATATTTGTGTGGCACTAAAAATAAAGTGGAATGGGAGAATTTGAAAAGGAATGTTTTATTAGTTAAGGTGCTTCTAACTTCAGGACCAGATAA